>VDFB02178834.1:0-47954 GCA_007258455.2 Sequoia sempervirens
TTTTTAAAATCCACGATTTGCACAGATTCAAAAAATTAATAATGGCGCCAGAATCGAATTTTGCTCTAATACCATATTACAAGAGGCAAAGATGGTAAAAAAATCGATATTTACATTTAGAGCAAAAGCTCAATAAATAAGATTTACAAATGTACAAACTAAGAAAGTTTCTAAAAAGAAACTTCAAAAGATCAAAGAAACAATCTTATCAAGAATATTTCAATATAATACACTATTGAGCATTAAATAACTAATTAGAAAATATTATTTTAATACAAAAACAGTAAAACCTCTTAAGCAGAGGCAGGAAATTCACTAAAAGTGAAGAAAAGCAGAAGATTAAAATGGTTCAATATCTGTGCATTACAATATTAAATTCATAATTAGTATTTGTGCCTCCTATGTGCACAACTGAATGTTTTGGCCAAAGTTGTTGGCATCAAAAAGGAACAAAAACGCCAATAATTCAAGGTGTCAATGTTTAGCATCAATTAGAGCTGGACACGATCAATGGTGACGCCAACATCACTGGCACATATGTTGAGTTTAGCACCCCTAGCACTTTAAGAGTTTATAAAGTACAATAAATTCTTAAAGTCTTTCAGGGGTACTCTTTCACAAAAACAGATTGTGAGTCTTTTAAAAAGGTACATTTCTAATATAATAATATTAGATTAAAACACAAACCTGTGGCTTATCCTGTTTAGCAATGATAACTACAGATGTGGGACACTTATAAGTTGTCATGCAAACATATATGAACATTATCAAATTTTGAATATGGAATGCTTTTTATGTTTGAAATGAAATCAGTGTATGAGTCTTGAACAAAAAGCAAACAAATGCATACCGCAGCTTTTGCTGCTTCATGGGAAGCTAATGCAATATCCAGCATAAGAAGACAGATGTGTAAAGCTGTCATCTGCACATATACATATTTACTTGCCAAATAAGAACAGAAACGTTTTCAAAACCAAATGAGGTAGCATTGAGAGAAGTACTCTAGACATAAAAAGGCATAAGCGGAGCCCACAACATACCTCATCAATTGGCTCTATATTCTGATATACTGGTTCCAACACTGACATAGCATTTTCATAATGTTGGAGATTATATAAGATAACTGCCTGCAGACACACAAAAATGAGAGTGCTATAATACAGTGGCAGATATCTGGAATGCAAAGCATAAAATTCAATTTAAAAGTTACCTATACATATAGTAGAGTACTTCCAACAAATAACTACATGCAATTATCAGTTCACAAAACATACAGTATTGAGTGTGGCAATGGATGTATCATATTCCTCCAAGTATGTAACACCATCTGAATTACAAGACATGGATGCTTGTTGGGCACCAGTCACACTGCTGGATTTAGGCACCAATGTACTGCTATTGCTTGAAGAGCTGCTTATACCTTCAACTTGATCCCCAACTGCACGGACAAGTTCCTCATTCCTCTTCTGCACAGACATGCATATAAGTTTAAAATGAACAGCTAAAATAAAATAAAAATCATTGTCAAGTTGCAATTTCTCATTATAACTGAGATTGAAATTTTATTAATCTCCATAAATAACCAAAACTTTTAAACAGTAAATTGTAAAGAAAAGCATTATAGAAAGCAAACCAGCCAATAAGAAACTTGGTAGGCAAACCATAAATGAAAGATCTATGTTATGGGCACCACAAGTTGAATTTCAAACCTGCTATTACAATTCTCGTTAAAGGTGTTTACTAGCTCACATTTGAAAAGAACCTCCAAAACAGATGTTGATCAAGTTAGAAAAGGAATAGTCAAAATTATGAGGGGAGATTGGTTCTCATTTACATTGTTATAAGGCTTAAAAAATAGTCATGTTCAAGAAGGGGAAAGGTTCACCAAAGTTTGAAATTTGATGCAGATTCCAAACTATATAACATTCAAAATTAGTAACAAATTAAATAAAAAAAGAATTGAAAGAGATATTCCTATGACTAGACCTAAACAGTAAATAGAAATTGGATATATCGTGCTCTGTGTGCGTATAGAGAGTGGTGTTAGCTCTTGAGTTTCTCCACTATAGACATTCAAGCCTGTAGATTCTAAATGACAATTTAAACATCTTCAAAGCCAAAATCTGTTACATAAACAAGTTGATAATGACCAATATATTTAGTACCACCACCCTGGTATGATGGATTTGTAGTACCACCACCCTGGTGTGATGGATTTGTAGCACATCGGCTTGAAAACAGTGCTTGTGAAGCAAAAAGAAGGGCCAACATCATTGACCAGACATTCGCAGGGTTGGTAAAATAGGTTTGGCACTCCAAAAAAAAGTTTGAAGTTGGAGCTGTAAATTTTAATGATCAGATAAGTGCACAGAAAATTAATTCAAAAATAGACACAATAACACAGTAGATACCCTGGGAAAACCCTCCTCTTGAGGGAGAAAAACCCAGCACCAATATATCTCTTATATATTAGTTCTTGAAGAGAACACTTGTACAATTGAGGCCAATGAGAGAGGCCAGAATAAGTATCAATAGATAATAGTATCACAGATTCTATTACATATAATCTGCTATCTCAGAATTGAATACTTCATCAATGATTCGCACTTTACATATGATAAACTCACACTGCTTCTTCTAATGGATTCACACTTGAGATAAGACAATGATAGAACAAAACTGAATGCTGAATGGAAAGAACTCAATGACTATAAATACAAGAGAGAATGAGAGGTGCGTCCTTTCATTAATCTCAAAGTCGGCCTCCAAGAAGAATCGCGTCCAATAAGAAGTAGGTCGGCTTCATAAGAACTCGTGCCTTTTAAAATAAAATGTGCCTCTTCATAATGTCGGCTTTACCATATAAATAACACCTCTTAAATATTCGTGCCTCTTCAAGAATAAACATCTCTTATAAATTAAATAGCATTAAGCTATTATTTAATTTATTGCAAATAAGGAGATCGCTGGAAGAATACTCCTGACGCTGCATCATAAACATCAACATGAGCAACCCTACTTGTGCTTAGTTGCAGTCAATTGAGTACATCCTGGTAATAATCAATCTGAATTTCACAGACTCATTATCAACCTGTTATTAAAATGGAAATTAGGAATCTGATGGAAACTCCCAACCAGGATTCAACTTGTTTGATATTTTTCAATTTGGACGACCTGTGGCAAGAAGGTGAACAAGTTCATTGGCAATTTGGTAACAACTTCACAAGTAGTGAAATCTTCTCTCTATTCAAAACTGAGAAGATATTCCTACGGTGCCCCTACTGCCTTCTTCCCTTGAAAGAAATCATCAATAGAGCTGTCAACAAGGATATCGGAGCACTTGGACTTTACTGATCCAAAATTTGGTCAAGTTGTTCAGATTGGGAAGGTTCGAGAATCAGGCATATGCTGCAGGTTAACAATAGGCTGTCGCAGGTCTTCAGAAACATGCTGCAGGTGTTATGTTTGGACTCTAAATGGCATGGGGCCTTTTCAGAAAAGGTTCCTTAGATCTTGTGCAGGTTGTTATCGCAAATTTTTTCTCTTGTAATCATTATTGGAGCAATTCTCATTGCTTTCAGTAGTACTGTGAATACCAGAAAGGATGGATAGCAAATGTGAGTGGAAAACAGTTCATAGGTGTCTTGGTGGTGCTCCAGATGATCATCATGGTGTGTGAGGCAAAAAGCAACAGCTGGAAGTTATTAAGATGGATGATTATGAAAAGTGGCGGTTTGGCCTCTTATTAAGCAGTTGTTTGACTTTGTTTTGGCCACATTTATTTTCTCAATCTTGACTGCATCAGTTAGGATGTCAGCTCATTTGTGCATTGTTGGCAGCCTATTTCTTTCCCTGGGGGACACAATGGTTTGTTCCTCTCGACAGGCAACAGTGCTTGCATTGCCAGTGGTTGTTATGGCTAAGAGATCATTTGGCCCGCACAGGAGTCTGGCAGAAAGATGAGCAATTACTCATGGGCAACAGTTGACATATCAAGGAACCACTTACCTTCCATTGCTAAGAGGCCAGAGATGGCAGCCTATTTCTTTCCCTGGGGGACACAATGGTTTGTTCCTCTCAGCAGGCAACAGTGTTTGCAGTACCAGTGGTTGTTAGGGCTTGTTAGAAGATTAATCTTTACTTGGTAAAGGTTATTCTTTAATTGTAATTCTTTATTTTTTAATTCCTTTTTAGACACCTCCTTAAGAGGTTCTTGACAACTCGCACACACATAGATGAATGGTGGCATTCAGTGAGCTGGGAGTTACATTCTAATTCTAACTCCTCTTCTCACCTCTATATATTGAGGTGCCTCTCCTCTCATTCTTCATTCAAGCAAGCAAGCTTAAGGCTTAAGTGCTCTCTCTCTCTCTCACACATTCTTAGGCATTTTGCCTCCATTCATAATATTGGGGTTTTTTCTTGTTTTTTCCCCTTATCAAATTCTTGTGTCTCCTTTGCATTTGGGGGTGCTTGGTTTGGCTACTCTCTCTTTGGTAATATTTTTCCTTCAAACAATGCTCATTGATTAGTTCTTTTCTTTGCTCGATTTATTTTTCCTTTCATGGTATCAGAGCTTGGTATTACTAATCTTGTGAGCTACATTGTTGAAGGTTTACCAAGTTTTAAAGGCACACCATTGGAGGCACTCTAAGAGAGGAGGAGAAGAGTCAAAAGTCTAACTTGCTTCTATTTGTTTTTCTAACCTAATTCTTATTTTGTAGAAATCATAGTTTTCTATTATTTCAGATTTCCAATAATTTGTTTTTTAAATCTATTTGCAATTTTTTTTAGAAAACCCAATAAGGATTTACCTTTTTTTTTCAAATTTCAATTCACAATAATATTTACATGTCATAATATTTGCATAGTAAATTCAAATCTATTTATTACCCAATTTTTTCAAATTTAATCAAAATTAAAAAAAAATTTGAACTATAACCTAGTTTAAAGAATACCAATATATTTAATATACATTTTTTTCTGAAACCTTCAATAATATCAAATAAATAAAAATATAAAACGCCCTTCGGGGTTTAGATACCAGCAGCACTCTTGTTTCCTCCTTATTCTTTTTCCCAAAACCATTTTCTATGCCTTATCGTCCTAGCTTTTATAATGATGTGTTTCTCTTGTTAAAAATCTTATCTCTTCACTCTTGTCTTTGCATTGCTTATGCCTATTTATTTGGAAATCCGTTTCTTCTTCCCACCGACTTTTATTACTTACCTCTCCATTTGCAGCCCTTCTCATGCGGGTTCATAGAGAGCTTTAAACCTAAAAAATTAATCATAAAAGAGCTGTTTTTCCCTCCACAAACTTCCTTTTAAAATATAAGGGTTTAGAATTTATACCTCAATTCTCTTTATGTAAGTTTAAAAAGAAATCAAAAAAATAGTGGTGCCCACCGAATTTTCTTAAGGAAAAAGTTCCCTAAAATAAGGGTTTCTATTTTTTTCCAAATAAAAGTTTTCTATTTTTTTATGTATGATTTTTATTAAGTTTTTATATATCATAAAAGTTCTAATTTTATAAGATTTTTTAGTTAAATTTTTTAATTTTAGTATTTTTTTTAATTTAATATTTAAATTTAATAATATTACTTTTTCACATGTAATATTATTCATTTAAATTTAAATTAATCAATATTTATCTTTTTTAATCAATTCACTACAATTATTTAATTATTCTTTGATTATTTTATAAATCAAAAAAAAAAATCAAACATATTGTTTTATTTTATTAAAGAGATTTATATTTGTAGTTTAGGTGAAAAGATTAAATGTACGGAAAATCTTCAAAGTGAAGCAATATACAGCCGGATATACAGGAAAACCCTCCTCTTGGGGAAAAACCAAGCAACAAAGATCTCTCTTATATTTATAACATCAGTGACAACAATTCACTTTACAATGAGGTCTAACACAAGACCAATATGCAGCACTTGGCAATATGTAATAACAGATAACAACCTGCCAATTCGCACCCGACAATTACTGAATACATATCTACAGAAATCACACCTGGCAGTATTCACAATCTCTAATGGTTCTCAGCACACTGTAGATGAATCCGCTTTAACTTTTGATACTTGTACTGTATGAACTATTACGCCTTACATGTATGCATTTCACGAATAGTGTATTCGCTCTTTTGCTTTGTGTAACTGCACTTAGATGGAGCGATCTTATTATTGAACAAGGAGAGAAGTGGTCTCTTATAAATACATGGCTATAAGAGATCTCACAAGGTCGGCCTCAACATAAATTACAATTTGAACAAGTCGGCCAAGATACAATAATCAATGAATATAATTTACAAAGGTGGTTGGCCCAGAATAAGAAATATATTATTTACAAAGAGATGCGCCCATACTCATTTATTCTCACATATAAATAAATAGCCAATAGGCTACATTTATTTATGACTGCCTCGGTACGGAAGAGGATGAACTGAAAATTTGCTCAATATCGTGTAATGTTATGCTTAAAATTTATGTATTTTTTATTTACGATGTGTCTACTTTAATTCCTGAAATTAAGTTAAATTCTTCTATCATTCTTGGAAAACTCACATTTCCTTTATTTTTTGTTTTAAACATCTTTTGGATGTTGCTACGGATTCCAAATCGAAACCAGATCCGTCAACATCCAAAGATGAACAAGAAAAATGGAGGCTCAAAAATGAGGAAGCCCTTGGCCTCATAGGTATTTTCATGTCACCTGAACTATATGCTCACATTGGGACATGCACAAAAGCCTATGAAGCATGGGACAAACTCAAGACTATTTATGATATTTCAAATGAATCTTGAAAGATTCAACTTCAAGACCATCTTGAAGATCTAAGGTATTTTGATTTGAAATCTATGGATGATTTTCTATTAAAATCTGATGCTTTGAATAGTCAATTGCATGGTTTAGAAGTAAAATTAGAAGATCTTAGATTAATTCATCTTATTCTTAAAAAATGTCTTCCTAGATAATTTGAGCAATTTATTACTAATATTCATGCTCAATTAGCTATTCCTTCTTTAGCTACTCAATTAACTTATGATATTTTTCATAATTAATTAAGACAGGAAGAAGCTAAGTTGATTCAGTTTGGCAATCTTAAGTCTAATGAACATGCTTTTTTGTCTAATCATAAGCAAAATTTTAATCATCATTCTAAACAACATTATAATACTAAACCTCATTATAATAATGGCAATGATCCTAGAAAGTATAACTCTTCTAAGATACCTCATTGCACTTATTGTAATAAGGATGGTCATTGGCAAAATACTTGTTTTAAGAAGCAGAATGAGAAAAATCCTATCAAACAAAATAATCAACAACAAAATAAACCTAATAATCATAATTTTCATAACAATGCAAATCAATCTAGACATGCATTTACTTGTAATTTTAATGATTCCCAACCTCTTGATTGGGTTATTGATTCAAGTGCATCTCAACATGTCACTTCTCATAAAGAAGTTTTTGAGTCTATGCAACCTGATATGTTTAATGTTCCTCTTCAACTCACTAATAATCATACTTGTAAAGTAGAAGAAATTGGAGATGTGAATATTCCTAATGGTAAATTGCATGATGTTTTATATGTTCCTGAATTAAAGACTAATTTGCTTTCAGTTACTAAGCTTTGTCAAGATTATAAAATAGAATTTTACAAAGATATGTGCTATGTTATTCATCCAAAACAAAACAAGGTCATTGCTAATGCTAAATTAGACAATGATGATTTGTTCAAATTTTATGAGTTTGCTCAATCTAGATGCTCTTTAATATCTACCATTGATTTTAATGTTTGGCATGAAAGACTTGGTCATATTAATGCTAACAATATTTCCTTGATGCAAAAGCTTAATATGGTAGATGGATTGCCTAGTATTGTTCCATCTAGAATTGTATGCAAAGGATGCATGAGTGGTAAGATGCATAGGGAGCCCTTTCCACATGGTCAATCATGGAGGGCAACTCATAAGTTGCACCTAGTTCATAGTGACCTTTTGGGACCCACGGAGAATAACTCCATCCAAGGATCAACGTATGCACTTACTTTTGTTGATTATTCTAGAAGAACTTGGATCTATTTTCTTCATAGTAAGGATCAAATTCTTGATATATTTTCTAAATTTCATAATTTTTTTGAAAGGCAATCTGGCTTTAAACTTAAAATTCTTAGAACTGATAATGGTAAAGAATATGTAAACAATGCTTTTAATAGTTATTTGAAATCATTTGGTATTAAGCATGAGCTAACTATTCCCTATACACCTCAACAAAATGGTGTAGCGGAAAGGAAGCATAGAACTATTGTTGAAATGGCTAGATGTATGTTACATGCTAAAAATATGTCTTATAAATTTTGGGCAGAAGCTATGTTTTGTGCTACTTACATTATTAATAGGACTCCTACTAAAGCTTTAAAGGATATCACTCCTGAAGAAGCTTGGTCTAGTAGGAAGCCCAATCTTAAGCATTTAAGAATTTTTTGTTCAATTGCTTATGTTCACAAACCTAAACAAAAGAGGCAAAAATTAGATGCTAAATCTTCGTATCATATTTTCATTGGTTATGATGAACATTCTAAAGCTTATAGAGTTTATAATCCTCTTACTAACAAAGTTAAAGTTGCTAGAGATGTATGCATTGCTGAAAACGGTGTTCATGCTTGTTCTAAAGTGCATGATATTGAATCTTCTCAAAATAAGCTTATTGTTGTGGAGGATAATCCTCAAGTTGAATCTTCTCTTAACCCTCCTAATGCGTCTCTTACTCGTAGTGATAGTGATGATGAAAATGTTGAAATTTCTCCTCATGATTCTTCTTCTAGTGATGATGTTCCTACATCTAAAAAAAAGCCTAAATGGTTTAAAAAATTGATGCAAGAAAGTGACAATGTCTTAGCTAGAATGAATCAATCTAAAACTAGAAAGGTAAATTATTGTAATTATGCTTTGATATCTAACATTATGCATTCAAATGATCCTCAAACTTATGAACAAGCTAAAGATCAACCTCATTGGCAAAAGGCTATGCAAGAGGAATATGATACTTTAATTGCTAATAAAACTTGGGATTTAGTTTCCTTACCTCAAGGTAAGAATCTTTTTTCATGCAAATGGTTGTATAAAACTAAGGTTAATGCAAATAATGAAGTTAGCAAGTTTAAAGCTAGATTAGTTGCTAGGGGCTTCTCTCAAATTGAAGGTTTAGATTATAATGAAACATATGCTCCAGTAACTAAGATGCCAACTATTAAATTAGTTCTTGCTTTAGCTTCTCATATGCATTGGCCTATTCATCAAATGGATGTTAAAAGTGCATTTTTAAATGGTGATTTACATGAAGAAATTTATGTCTCAACCTTTGGGTTTCATCAAAGAAGGTAATGAAAATCTTGTTTGCAAATTGAAGAAATCAATTTATGGTTTAAAACAATCTCCTAGAGAATGGTATTCTAAGATTAATGCTTTCTTTCTATCTCAAGGTTTCATTAGAAGTAAAAATGATCCAAATTTATATATTAAGAATAGTGAAAATGATATTGTGATTATTATTTTATATGTTGATGATTTAATTATCACTTCCAGTTCTAACAATTTGATTAGAGATGTTAAGTCTCAATTCAATCAATAATTTCAAATGACTGATTTAGGCCTATTACATTATTTTTTGGGCATGCAAATTTGGCAAACACCTAAAGGTATTTTTCTTTCTCAACAAAAATGTGCTCAAGATCTCTTAGATAGATTTAAAATGAATGATGCAAAGTGTGTTTCTACTCCTTGTGAATTAGGAACTAAATTAATGGTTGATATGGAAACTCCTTTTGTTGATCCTACTTTGTATAGGCAATTAGTTGGTAGTTTGAACTATTTAACACTTACTAGACCTGATATTTCTTACAGTGTTGGTTTAGTTTCTAGATTTATGTCTAAACCACAACAAACTCATTTTAAAGTTGCAAAAAGAATTTTAAGATATGTTAAAGGTACTCTTAATCTTGGTCTTTTTTATGATGCAAATTGTGATTTTTCTTTAAAGGGTTATACTGATCAGATTTAGGAGGTGATACCAATGATGCGAGATCCACTTGTGGTTATTGTTTCTTTGTTGGATCAGGTGCAATCTCATGGAAAAGTAAGAAACAACAACCTACTTCTCTTTGTTCTTCCAATCTCATGGAATAGTAAGAAACAACAATCTACTTCGCTTTGTTCTACAGAAGTTGAATATAAAGGTTGTACAAATGCATCCAAAGAAGCATTATGGTTAAGAAGATTACTTGAAGAATTGGCTCTACCTCAAATGGATCCTACTCCTTTATATTGTGATAATCAAAGTACCATTGCTTTAGCCAAGAATCCAGTTTTTCATGCAAGGACCAAGCACATTGCTCTTCAACATCACTTCATTAGAGAGCAAATTGAAGACAAGAAAATTTCTCTTTTGTATTGTAAAGGTGAAGATCAAGTGGCAAATATCCTCACCATGGCTCTTGGTAAAGATAAATTTCTCTTTCATTGTAAAAATCTAGGATTACAACCCATTGAAGGGTTTGATGTAAACTCTGGGGGGTGGGGGGGGTGTGTGTTAGAAGATTAATCTTTACTTGGTGAAGGTTATTCTTTAATTGTAATTATTTATTTTTTAATTCCTTTTTAGACACCTCCTTGAGAGGTTCTTCACAACTCGCACACACATAGATGAATGGTGCATTCATTGAATTGGGAGTTACATTCTAATTCTAACTCCTCTTCTCACCTCTATATATTTTGGTGCCTCTCCTCTCATTCTTCATTCAAGCAAGCAAGCTTAAGGCTTAAGTGCTCTCTCTCTCTCTTTGTATCATTCTTAGGCATTTTGCTTCTATTCATAATATTGGGGTTTTTTCTTGTTTTTTCCCCTTATCAAATTCTTGTGTCTCCTTTGCATTTGGTGGTGCTTGGTTTGGCTACTCTCTCTTTGGTAATATTTTTCCTTCAAACAATGCTCATTGATTAGTTCTTTCCCTTGCTCGATTTATTTTTCCTTTCAGGGCTAAGAGATCATTTGGCCCGCACAGGAGTATGGCAGAAAGATGAGCAATTACTCATGGGCAACAGTTGACATATCAAGGAACCACTTACCTTCCATTGCTAAGAGGCCAAAGAAGTATTTGAGGCAATCCAGGAGTCTTTGGCATAGTTTGGTTGGCTCAATAGACACTCTCTATGTGGTTTTCAAAGAGGGGAAGAAGGTGTTTAGGGTTCTCATGAAACATAAGAGCAGAGTCAAGACAAAGGAGGCTATGGGGTTAATGTACAACTCCTTTAAGACCAATATGGCAAATCTCCAAGTATTGGCACTGATTTAGTGAATGGGATATGTGTAACATACCAAACCTAGAGTTCTTCCCCCATTTGGATTTTGTTTGGATGAAAATCTATAGTGCGTATGTTTTGCTCATTGTCTGCCTTGCTATTTCCTTTATGTTATTTAACATTTAATACTTTTGCAAGTTGATTAAATCCTTTAGGGCAAGTTGCTCAGAGTTGTAGGTGAAGAGCTAGCTTAAGGGAATTCATGTTTAATGTATCTCTAGGGCTATAAACCCGGTGATTACGAATCAATTACTTCCACAACAGCTCAACCCTAAGTTGGCTTTCTATGTTTAGTATTTCTTATAGATTTTGGCTAGCACCATCATTCATCATTGCTATCAACAACATCATTAGACACAGCTTGAGGATTCCCTTGGAAAACTAAAGATATATGCTCAAAACAGCTTTAAGTTGAAGATGACCATATTCTAAATGATGATTGGATTTGTTGCCCCTACTTCAAGAAAAGGAGGCTAGGAAGCGCCTTATTTCAAGTATCTTATCTATCTACCATCAGACCTAGGTCATTGTTTGTGCCAAGATAATGGCACTTTGGCAGGTTGTGACTCTTGGAGATAGATCCTTACAAGAGCCCCAGAAGTGCCGAGTTGATACATCCTACTTTCAAACCTGTAGGAGGCATTAAGCACCCTTCAATTATTGTCAATTCTCACCCATAGATTAGTAAGATAATGTCCCTCTTTGAGTGCATTGCTAAAGCATTCCAATCCTCCCAAAGTCATTCTAGACAACATCAATCTGATGTTACCCAGTCTACAAAGTCATTCTAATACTAGTATGACAAGAATGGAGGGGACAACCAACCGTTTCCCCCACTCCTCCACCCCCCCACAAAAAGTAACATTTTAAATTAAAAAAACTCAAAAAAAATTTAAAAAGTTATAAAACTCTTTCATTGTAGGGCCCCACACCCCAGCTCCCCCTAAATGAGGCTCAGAAAAAGGGCCTCATTTCATTTCATAAGCTTTTTTTTTTTGTGCAAAAGTATTGCAGCAGGGTTTGAAGGAAGAGCAAATTGCTTTAGCAAGGATTGAAGGAACAGCTGCAAAAGAGGTTAAATCTAAGGAATCATTCGTAGTGAGACTGCAATTTCTTAAAAGAGTTAAGTCATTCTATCAGTTTTTCTTTTGCAAGTTTTTTCAAAGCTTTAAAGTAAGAAAAGTCCGATTTTTTTTTCCATTTCTCAATTTAAAGTTGCATTAAATCTCAAAAAAACAACATGAGCAGCAATGAGAATGACAGTAGTGACAATGAAGTGGAGAAAACTCAAATAAATTTAAGGGTTTTAGCCTCATCAGAGTGTGTAAGTGTTGAGAATGGAGGTGAACAGCCATAGAATCCATTTGAGTGGCCTTCAAAAATCTTGAAGGCTTATGCAAAGGACCCTTTTAACAAAACAAAAAAAAACCTCTTCTCCAACCTGTGACAGCCCTAAATACCAAAAGTAAAAATTCAGGGGGGAGTAGGGTATGGTTGTGTCACATTTGCAATGCAGATTTTAGAGGGAGCTACACAAGGGTACAGTCTCATTTCTTGGTGGTTACAAGTCGTGGAGTTAAGGTTTGTCCAAACATAAAGGATGATGAGAAGCTAGAGACTCATAGATTGCACATGGAAGGAGAAATGAGATCTATAGGTTTGACAATGCCGGCACATTATTTTGTAAGTGGACATTCATCTATGCCTGTGCCATCCATGGTTGGTAGTGGTAGTAGTGATATAGCCACAAGAAGAAAGAGGAAGGTTAGTGGTGGTGGAAGGCAAGGAAGAGTTGCGCGTATATTTAATGTGCAAGCTCAGGATGCAACAAAGTCTTCCATTGCCAAAAATTTGCATGTCCATTTCATGTGGTTTGTTCCTCTCATTTCAAACAAATGATCAAAGATGTAGCATCTATTGGTCCATCATTTGTACCCCCTAGAGATCATAAACTACGCACTACCCTCCTAGACAAAGAATATCCTATGGTTAATTTGCTAATGGAGGATATGAGGCAAACTTGGATCAAGATGGGTTGTTCTATTGTGATGGATGGGTGAACCAATATTAGACATCAGACACTCATCAATATCATAGTCACATGCTCAACTGGCTCTTATTTTCTAAGTCGTGGATTGTTCAGGAAAGTGTAACGATGCAAACTTCTAGTTTAGCATTTTGAGAGAGACCATAGTGGAGGTTGGGGCATCAAATGTTGTACAGGTGGTCACTGATTCAGCATGTGTGCAAATTGGTTGGTATGATCATGGAGGGTGCTTACGAGCACATCTTTTGGACCCCATGTTGTGTTCATGCATTAAAAGACATAGGGAAAATAGATTGGGTGAAGCAAATGGTAGCAAAAGCTAAAGATATTCAAATGTTCATTTGCAAATTGCAACCACCACACCTCACTTGCTCTCTTTAGAACATTTTCAAAGAAGGAATTTCTCTAACTTGTTGAGGCAAGATATACCAGTTACTTCATTTTGTTAGAGTGGATGATTGAGGTGCGGAGTATGGCCTAATTCAAGCTCTACTAAAGGAAAAGCCATCAAACAAAGAATCCTTGATGAGGATTGGTGGTCCACTATGAGGTAAGACATTACTGATTTTATTATTAAATTGTTGATTTTATTAAATTTTAAATTGTTGATTTTATTAAATATTAAATTGCTGATTTTCACATTAAATTTCTGATTTTAATATTTTAATTTTATCGTTCAATGTTTCAACTTTCAAAGTTTCTAACTTGACAATAAATTCTTTTGAACTTTTTGTTTGCATTTTGCAAATATGTTTGACCTTTCATCTTACCTATTGTAAATGTCATTAGATATGTTGATACGAACTCTCCTAGTCTTGGAGAGATATATGAGACGTTTGTCAGCATGCTTGGAAAGATAAAGCAAACAATTTTGGCTAAGGATCCTACTTTGGGATTATATGAGCAACATATTAAGCCCATTGTGATGCGGAGGTGGAACACAATTAACACCCCACTTCATATGGCAGCCTTTGCTCTAAATCCCAAATGGTATGCACCAAAGGCTAAAAAGTTGCCTCCTTGTGATGACGAAAAGGTGAAAGAAGAGCTAATGAAGGCCTTTCAAAAGATGTATTCAGTTGAGGAGTCTACAATTCTTCACACACAATGGCTTTCCTTCACAAATCTTTGTGGTCCAACATTAAGTAAACCAAGAGTGAAGACAGAGCTACATTAGCTCAAACTGACCCTATTAGATGGTGGACATGGCACAGGAAGGATACACCACAGTTGAAGATGCTTGCCATCCACCTCCTTTCACAGGTTGCCAATTCCTCTACTACAATGAGGAATTGTTCCACATATGGCTTTATCCACTCCATCAAGAGAAATAGACTTACCTCTAGATGAGTAGAGAAGCTAGTGGTTGTGCATAGTGCTCTTTGACTTTAGGATCATTAAACTCCAGAGTATCGACAGACTCCAACTCTACAATGTGAAGTTGATACCAAAGACGCCCTACCACGGTCGATGAGGAGGAGGCACCAAAGGTATTGGTTGAGATTCTGCTGGATGAGGTGAACCCTCACAATGGCAGTGACTTAGAGGACTCCTATTTTGATGCAATGTTGAGAGATGCAAATTAGGGGCAGCAATGTACTTCTTTTGTATTTTCATATTGTAATTGAAATTGAAACTTGTAGCCTTCGGGCATTTTGTTATAACTTGTATACCGTTTTTTAATATCATATGCGTATTGAAAATAAATTATGAAAGCAATTTGAATTAAGTTTTGACATTCACTAATTTGTTTGAATTTGACTCTCATGTGAACTCTCAACTTAACACAAATGTTATGTATTAAGGTTCTATAACGTATATATGAATGCTTTATCAATGTTATCATATGAATATTTGGAATTTCCCTATATACTTTAAGTTTTCTCTATTTTTTATATAGCTGCCCCCTTTGCCATCCCATGTCGTCCCCAAAAATGACCTGAAAATTTGGATATCTTGAAACACGTCCCACCACCCACTTTCATCCCTGTCTCGAAAACTTGGAGTAACATGGGTTTTTTCAAAAAGTGTACAATTTTTTTAGAATTTTTTAGATCATTCTTTATTTTTATTAAGTTTGCATGTATTGTAAGGTTGTATTTTTGTTGTTCTTTGTGTTTTTTTCCTAGGCTCATGTACTATAGGGCTACATTTTCAATGTTTATTTTATTTTTCTTATAATAGCAATCTATTCAAATTCACTACTAGTTCAAGTTCAATGGACCCAAGGACAAATAGACAATTCAAATATGATCAAGCAATACCTCTATGGAAATATGTTATAGTTGGGTTAGAAATGGCCACCAATACACCAAAAGCTTAAGTTGTCAATAAGCACGACCCATATGAACCAAACATAGATGTTGGGACCAACCCAAATGTAGGGGTTAAGGGTCTCGCACCCCCACGATTAGCCCCCAAGACGAGGTCCCAAAAAGAGAACATAGTCAAACCTAAAAGGACCTATTACAAACACACAAATGGGGGAAGAGGCAAGACTAACCCATTGAGGGCAAAAGTTGGACCCCTCCCTAGTAGAATCATTAGAATGTTGGGTCACATACAACTAATACTACACCAAAAGCTCAAGTTGTCAATGAGCACACGCCATATGAACCAAGCAAGAGTTTTGGGTCTTGCACCCCAACAATTACAATGATTGAACAACTTCTACAAGGTGGGCCTTTTCTTTGGCATTGTAGTCACTACCAAGCCGAATATAAGAGCCCATGTAGTTATGTGAAAGCTTACTTATGTGCTATGACCAGCCATGGAATTAAAGTTTGTCAAGGGTTGAAAAAGAAGGGATTTCCTAATGAACAAATTATGGCATATTTCAAAGAACGAGAAGTTAATAGTGAATGAGAAAGAAAATTTAAGATCTCATCCTTTATCGAAGAAAGTATCACATAGGCCACCTACAAGGGCTACTCTTATAGTGGCTGCCCCACATTCTTTGTTGGAGACACCATCTTTCCTAGAAGACGATCCCTCTTTTTTCTCAAAAAGATGCCCATTGGATAAGGCATTTCAAAATGAAGTGAGGGGAAATGTACATGCATACATTGCATGTTGTATTCACACCAACAATCTTTTGTTCAACCTAGTCAAATCACCATATTGGTGGCAAATGGTGATGGCAATCAATCAAACACCCTCAAGTTACACCAGTCCTAAGTATAAGGTGTAAACAACCTTATAGGAAAAATTAAAAAAAAATTATAAAGCCGCCACTTAAATCAATCAAGGATTCATGGGTTGAAACATGAGTGACCATCGTTTCTAAGGGATGGAAAGACTACAAAAACTAGCTTTTAATAAATATCATTGCAATATCCCCTAAAGAGGCAATGTTTTTTTAAGGCTGTTGATTGTGAAGAGTGCAAACTTCATTTCCAAAACCTTCATTGACTCCAAGAGATGGTGGGTGCTAAGAGCATTGTCCACGTTCCACGTCATAATGGACAACACAAGAAATTGCAGGGCAGCAGGTGCTTTTGTTGAGGAAAGGTACAAGCACATTTTTCGGACACCACATACCATGCACTTCCTCAACATGGTGATGCAAAAGATTGGCACTCAAATAGACTAAGTGAAAGAAATATACACCAAGGGTGGGGAGATTCAAATGTTCGCGACAAACCATCGTATGTCACAAGGTGTCTTCAAGACCTTCTCCCATTTGGAATTGTTGAAAGTAAGTTTATGAATTTCAACATTTATTTTAAATTTAATTTTTACAACATTTACTTCTTTCTTTTTTTTATAACATGACATAGATGATATAGCATTAGTTTCTCAATTATATTTATCACTATCATAGTATCAAGTATCATAGTCTTAGCACACAGCCTCTTTTAAGGGCTTATTTTGAATTCACAAAACTATCTATGATGATTGTAAATTTGTATGTTCAACAGCAATTGACCTTTTGGGCTTTCAGGACATCTGTGGACATTAATATAATTTCTCTATCTTTCTATATCATATTTTACACAAATTAGAGGACATTGTATTCATAAGAAGTATTTCATATGCATGCAAACTTGTTAGAAAAGTCAATTGACATTAAGGAATCAGCTTTTCTACATCTTTACAGTAGTTCACAATTTCCCTTTGTTTATACCTAAAGCCTGAGACTATTTCATATATAGCTGGAAAGGTGAACAGTTTTAGAATGCAAATTTCATTTAGATGGAAAGTGAAACCACTAACTTTAGTGATCAGCTGTGCTGTTTCCAAATACTGAAGCTGAAAAACACTGGATTTCAGACATTTCACTTTTATAAATGTAGTAAAGCTATTAGGAAGCTGTTTCTGTATTAGCCTGGTAATTGGATTCCATGGAAGAAGATGACAGCTAAGTTCAAACTTGTAAACCAAGACAAATTCACTATTCTCAAAATTTGAAAGTTCATTTCCCAACTCCTAACATTAATGAACTTGTTAGATCCTTTTACACGTGATAATGTGATAGGTGTTGGAAACTGGCAAACCCCTTTCCATCACAAGCCTATAGAAGCTTACCAGTGGCAATAGCCTTTGCTTGACACAGAGTATAAGCTCAATGGCAGGTGGATGCTTCAGTGCAGTTATTCAACTTGGATAAAAGTACTTAGGAGCATCCAAAACCCCAAACTAAGCCTAGAAGGTTTGTTTGCCTGGTCTTTGATTTACTTCTACTTTGTTCTAGACTGGAATATCAAGAATCTACAGCCTCACTTATATTTTTTGTGGCCAAGTAAAATAAACCATATACCTCTAATAGTCATGCCCCAATGGCAATCAGCTTGGCAACGGGTAGGATATTTCTTTCAGACACCTTGCTAACACCACTTGAAAATAAAATTAACTCTTTTGAAGACTCATTCTAAAAATACTCTTAGAAAAATGCTTAGGATTGGAATTCTGTAATTACTTTAGATTCTAGAAGCATCAGAATTATGTTGTATTTGGAAAGCAAACAAGCTCTCAAGATTTCTCAGGTGGATGGACAATAAAGAATTTGAAATATCCTTGAAGAACCAATGCCAGATAGAAAAAGGTTACCATGGAGCTGCATCCCTTCAGATAGATATATCTCAATGGGAACATCGACAATTGCACACTTCACAATGTTCAAAAGAAGAACCAAGGTTGTATTCTTCAGTAATACTGCAACCCTATTCAAAGATCTGAGGGGCCTTTACCTGCCCAATCTGACAAATCAGCCTTTAGTATTTACCTATGTACCACTTGAAGCCTTGAACCTCAATTGCCATTCTCCCACTTCCTTAGTCATCTAAGTATTTGTAGTTAGCATCGCCAATGTCCTTACACACACCAGAATAATAATGAAAGGTAAGTTTTCTCTGATGGCATCAAGCACCAAAGCAATAGCAGGGTTACTAATGATAAACACGATTAAGATTCTAACCTAGAAATTGGACTCATGGCATACAACGCTTAGCAGATAATGTGGCATCTTTCTTCCCCTGCTTATCCTAATCCACAAGGGGATTAAATTCCATAATTTGCTCTGTGCAATAATTCTTACTCCTTTTTGTTATATGCGCTAGCAGAAGATATTCTTTATCTCTGTATTAGAAGTTATTTTGTTGGTCCCCAAGAATCCAGTAACCTATGAATGTCAAAGGCATGCAACCATTCTGCCCAAGGTTTTTATCATTCTATGTGATGTTTTTATATTTGAACTTTCATTTTGGAAAAGAAAAAGAAGAAAAGTTGTTAAAATCCCCGATGCTTACCTTAACCTTGACAAGAACCTCAAGCAGTTTCTGTGGATCTGTACACCCATGAGAATAATACTCTGCCACAGCAATATTATGTAGGACCTGCCATTCAATCAAATCAAGAATATTAAACACAAACTAGACAACATTTGACATTATTTGGAGTCACTTTCCACCAAATTCTAAAAAGAAAGAAACATGAATGATATTATTTGGAAATGTTGTGAATGGAAAGAGTACTGTTTGCGGTTTCCAATGGAAAAATGTCATACTAACAAAACAAGATTGTGCCACCAAAACAGTGAGCATCCAGAGTGAAAGAAAGTTTCCATAACATGCAATTGTGCACGCTGACAGAGATGCCAGACCAAAGAAGAAATAAGTAATGCAAGGGTGGAGAGAGAGAATTTAGAAATTACAATAAATTTAAAAAATAATATAGGAATGTGTCACGCAACTCCCATAGAAGAGAAGCCATTTGGCATTTTATGATAAAAGTTATCATCAATTTCCCAAAATCTGACTAAGAATTTAAAATGTAGAAGAGTTTGTCACTGCAAGGATATTGTTGCAATGTGTAATGATAACCTGATCCAATATTGGTTATAGGTACTTCTATGTATAAATGTTTGTCACTCGGGGACATTGTTGCAAGGTGTAAAGATAAGATGATCCAGTATTGGTTATAGATACTTCTATGTCGCATTAAGAATTTAGATTGTCTCTTATACTTGTGAGTTAATGAATTTTATGTTTATGTCAGTCAGTTGTACTTTTTTATTGCTAAAAGTGTTATACATAAATTCTACTTAATCCACATTGAAAAGACAAAAGAACTGAGTTGCAAACAATATCTACTACATCAGATATCTCACATAAAGACACTGTCAGATGCCGAGAGTTATCAACCTTAGAGGCGTGAAGATACCCATTTTCAATTTTCATTAACGATATTAAAAAAAATTAAACAAATACATAGGCTCAAGAAATATTTTGGTGGATGGTATTCCATCTCCTCTTTTTTCTACTTCGAAGGCTTTTTGGCAAGGAGACCACCTATCTCCTTACCCTTTTATCTACGAGTTTTGATGGCGGTTACAAAAATTAATGAGGCGATCAACTTCAGTAAAGTCTTGGATATATATCTGTTTGCTTCGGGTCCGCAAATTAATGAAGATAAATATTTTTTTCTTTAATACCCCTATGCTTATCCAGCAAAGAATTGCACATATTCTTCATTTTAGAATTGGGAATCTCCCTCTAATTATTTAAGGATTCCCCTATCTCCAGGTAACCTTAATAGAGATCAATGGAAGAGAAATTCGGACAGATTCACATGTGGATTAGTCACTGGACCTTTAGGTAGTTATCTTTTGTTGGTCGATTGATGCTTCTAAAATTTCTTCTACAGGTTCTCCCTACTTGCAAAGTTCTAGTTTCATTAGCCCCTAAGAGCTTTTCTAAAGAATTTGACAATCTTCACTCTAGGAGATTCTTATAGGCAGGGAATTTAGAGCCCCAAAAATAGAGTTTACTCTATTGGGACCAAGTCTACAGTCCTAAAATTCACGAAGACCTTGGTCTTAGGCACTCTAAGCTCAATTGCCAAGCTTTAACTGCCAAATTATATTGAAGATGGTGCAAGCTCCTAGAACTTGGGCGAAAATAGCCGAAAATCCATAATTTCAAGTATTTGGGAGGAGTTTCAATTGAAGATGTACCCCAAATGGGTCTAGATGGGAAAGGTTCTATGGTTTGGAACACTATTAAGAAGGGGGGCTCCATTATTAAGGAAGAACTTAATTTGAATTATCAAAAAAGGTGATAAAGGTCTTTTCTGGAATTATTCAAGGGATCTCCACCCCACAATCCTTTCATCCTTCCCCCACCTCCAACCCCGAGTGAATTTTTTCAAGCTATAGGGTGATCTAAAGTTGCAAATTTTAAGTACCCTATCCATCTAGGGAATTCCCAAATATATCATTGGAAGGACCCCAATAGTTGGCCTAGAGGAGGAACATTTGATACTCAGGATACTCTTGCTTCCATTTTTGGCTGATCAGCCTTCTTGTTCCCTAGAGGGAAGGGATGCTCTTGTGTGGAGCCATAAACCTAAAGGAGTTTATTGAGTTACTCTTGGTTATCAATTTTTAGAGTATAAGAAAGGTGTGAGTAGATATTTTTCCTAATGGAAAAAAAATTGGAATAAATTCAGTTGGCCCAAGTGTAATCTTTTTATTTGGTTATTGTGTGAAAACAAGTGTCAACCTAGGATAATATCAGAAAGCAAGGATTTCAAGGTCCTTCTAAAAGTGTTTTGTGTGGCATTAGCAAAGAAAATATTGCTCATCTTTCTTTCAATGCCCCTTCTCTTTGGACATCTAGAGGCCCATCATTCACACTGCTTCCCAACTTTTGGGCAAGCATGGGTTCTCCTCTTGTGTCGACTTCTTTTTTGGTTGCTACTTGGGATCTTTTTGGCATATATGGTTATAGTGGAATTGCCGAAAATTCCAAGAGCATCAATGTCTCATTATGTGGGTCAAGCAAAAAATAAGGAATTTGATCAAGGAAACTATTGAAGCCAAATGCTCCTTTGAAGAAGCTCTTTCCCCTTCTATTTCTCGTCTATCAAAGATCCTAGAGCTCTCCCCCTCAACTACTTCTCAAAATCAATTTGGCTCTACATTGAAGGTTTACAATAAAGTGAAAAAGATTGGTAAGTGGTCTCCTCCCTCTCTTGGCTTCTTTGAAACTAATACTGATGGATCCTCACGGGGCAACCTAGATGCTACTAGGATTGGTGGGGTTGGTCGCAATTGTGATGGTTTTACTCATTTCTTCTTCACTACTTCTACGGTGTGCTACACGAATAATCAAATGGAGTCCCATGCCATTCTTGTGGCATTTGAAAAAGCTTGTGAGTTGGGTTGGAAGAAAGTTATTTGTGAAATAGATTTTATGATCCTGGTTTCTCTTTTGAATAAAAGGCAATTGCATAAGTCTTCTTGAAGATTGACCTCTATCGCAGAATAGATTCTTCGTCTCACTCTGCATTTTGATTTCATTTCCTTTGTCCATATTCATAGGGAATAGAATGTTGTTGTGGATTGTTTGGCTAAATGGGCATCTAAAGTTGATCACAATCAGAATGTTGTTGATTGGGAGTCCATGCCGCTAGATAAATCTAAGCAATTTCTTCAGCTTATTCATCATGATTAGACTTAATTCTTCTTGCTTGCAGCCCTTAAGGAATGTAAGTTTTGTTGGGATAATTGTTTGCTCTATTTCTTGAGGGTGATGGAATAGAGGAAAACCTCCTTAAGTTTTCCTTTTTTGGTTTTACTAACAAATATTGCTATCTAGAGATCTCTTTGTTGTAATTTGGTTTGGATAATCTTTATTCATAAAAATTTCCTTTTTTCCAAAAAACAAATTAGTGTTTGTTTGTTGCCATTTGGCTATTTTTAGGTTCTTCACAAGTGTCTAGTTCATTCATATTGGATGGATTATCCTCGATCACAAAACAAAATCACCTAGACTTAGAGATTTTAGTTGTTCGGGATAGACAAACATAGCACCATTGTTTATAACAATTTAGGCCCTAATTACCCCAAACTATTTGAGGCCATTTTTTATTTTCTATACAAATCCAATTTTAATGTTTTGTTAAGAATATATGTTTTGATACAAAATTTAGACATTGAATTGCCATACAAGTTATATATTGAAAAGAAAATTTAGTCATTCAATTGTAAATAAATTGGTACATTGAAAAAAATTTGCAATCCACTCTAATTTGATTTAAATTTTGAAAAAAGTTGCGTAGAATATTATGCTTCTCTATAATGTATTCATTGGGATTTCTATATTTCAAGAGGCTATTTCTTAAAGTACACCCCATATAGGCTAGTTATTAGTAATACCCAATAATCTGTTACTTTTAATTTTGCATATCCTGAGGACTCAAAGACCCAACTTCAATCAACCATGGAAATGTTACACTTTATATTATTTAATGTGATGCTTTACATTAAAATAGCTAGTGAAAAAGGTTATCTTCTAGAGAGCATCAACCTACTTTTCAAATCACATTCACACACTAGATGGTCAACAAGTATAATGCATTGTAAATTTCATTTTTCTTTTTTTAATAATATAATTCCTCTTAAAGGGCCAAAGAAATACTCGTGTCGCCATGCAAAAGTCATTTTTTATAAACCTTTTTTATGTTTGATCTCTCATCTTTGTTCAAATTATTAGTATGTTTACCAATTCTACCACCCCCTAAGCCATCATTTCTAGAAGTAATCTTCCTCGGCAATGACCACAGATTTTTCACACATATGTGACATTTGTCCCATTTGAGTGTTGCTCTCAAAGTCAATTTCTCAATTGTATTGAGACAAATTTATGCACATTGCTCTTTCATCATTGTTTGAATCCGCCTCCTTGCCTCTCCCATGTAAGGTCTACAAAATAAGCACTTATCCATGCGTATTGCAATGATTTGATATGGGGTAACATTAGAGACATTGCACAATAAGATGCACCAAAGATTGACCAGGCTTACAACATGTAAGTTTTTGGAGAGTTTTTTAAGGGTTTTTGTTAACATGATATTTCATTGTTGAGTAGAACTAAAAGGAAATTGATGCATGTAAGGATGAAGTGATACCACCAGTAGGCATAGATCAAAGAGGTGTTACATAAAGTGTCAACAATTGGAAAGCTACATCAACCAGGGAAAGGACACAA
Organism: Sequoia sempervirens; assembly: GCA_007258455.2. Lineage (NCBI taxonomy): Eukaryota > Viridiplantae > Streptophyta > Pinopsida > Cupressales > Cupressaceae > Sequoia > Sequoia sempervirens. Next base: position 23,912 of record VDFB02178834.1, read on the forward strand.
GGAAACATCTACACAATAAACTCATGTATATTCATACAAATGTCGTGCTCTATACAATGGATGCAATAGATAAATACAAAAGATGCATGAGCAATAAATATGTAAATTGTAATAAGATGTATACAAGAAGGCATATAAGAGGACAGAAATCAGATGTATTGGAATGTCAAATGATAATATAAAGACATGTCAAGAAATAATATGCTGTGTTCTGAATTATGAAAGTTAACAATTCAAGGTTATATAGCCACTACAAAAATATTCTAAATAAGTTTTTTGATTAATTCTAGCTGTTAACAGAAAATCAAACAACTTTGTAACTATATAATTCAGTTCCGATCAATTTTATGCCAACATTTGGTTTCATTTTCATTTTGTCTAGTCAAGGAATGTCTAGGACAAATAACTAATTTTGTGTTTGAAACCCAAACCTACACTAGAAAAACTAGAAAGTTGGCAAGGATCTTATCCACGAGGTTTTTGAAACTAGGTCATTGTGGAAACAAGTGGTGTGCCTTGCCACTAAATCACAAACCTCCCATCTTAAGGTATTCCTAACCTGCCAAGATTTGTATATCTATTTTATTGTAGACCTAAGGGACCAACCTCACCACTAGACTACAACCCTCCCACTTTACAATGTTTCTTACCCACTATAATTTGAAACTAGATTGTTGTGGTGATGATATGTGACCTATTGTGCCACCATACATTAGCGCTTTCACCATAAAACTTGGGTATAGGTATGTGATCCCATCCCTATAGCCATATTCCCAAATGTAAAACAGTCATATCCATGTTCATCTAATCACGTACATTTTTAAAATGCCATCCTAGTCATCATACCGTCATCTCCAAGTGATCACCATCCACCAGATTTTGAAACTAGGTAATTATTGGGATTATTTTCACCACCTTAAGAAGACAAAAATCCAATGTGTTGGAGTGTCAATCTATGTTCCATCCAATTTCCAAGACAAGGACAGGGGGACGCATTTCGGGGACAAATTTTTTGGAGGCCATTTTAGGGGACAGCAAAGGGGACGACTATTAAAAAAGAGGGAAAATTTAAAAATATAGGTAAATTTCAAATATTCATATCATAACATTGATAAGGCATTCATCATATACATTATAGATCAGCTTCAAGTTCCAATTACAAAATGACAAAAATGTAAATATGCTGCTACCACGAACTTGCAAAGAACTTGTACAATCAATGAGCCTATCTCCATTGTCTCAGAATTGTAGTGGTTGACAAGAGAGACAACAAGCTCCTAGCTTTTTATTGAGATCGGAAAGGAGGCTGCCTCAATAAGACTGAAACCTTTGCCGTTATATGTTGCAAACCTGCAATTTTGTGACTGAAAAACAACTAAAAACTGTTGTTTTCAGTGATATCAAATCACTATCTTGGGATTTAAACACCACCTTGAGAGATACAAATGGAGGTTGAAATCCTAGGTGTTGTTTTCCTTGATTTTATCTTGAAAACCCTGCTATTTTACCACCTGAAATGGTTGATAACTGCTTTCAAATCTTGCAAAGTCAATCCTAACAACATGCGAATGTCATACGCCATAAAGGAGCTTGAAAATTTCTTGTTTTGCAGACCAAAATCTCTCATTTACTGCTGAGAGTGGTATGGGGGCCCACAATTTTTAAATATATTTTGGGCCTTTTTTAATAGAAAAAGGAGTGTAACTAAAGGGTAACTAAAGGGGGACGGATGGCTGTCTCCAGGATGGTTAGAGGACATCATTGACGTCCCAAATTGTCTTGGGGATAGCCAGAGTCCCTTGTTTCCAAGACATTTCTGAGACGTTAGGGCCAAAAAAAATTTATCAAGGGGGAGGTTGGGGGGGGGACATTTTTGAGGCATCCCCCAGTCCCCAAAATGTCCATGATATGGGGACATGTCAAAAAATGGCAGGAACGCATCTCCGCGAACATAGGTGTCAATTGATATTATAAAGACTTGGAAAGAAATAATATGATGTGTTCTGCATTATGATATGTTAAAGAACTATACCCACTACAATAATATTTTAATTAAAGTTTTCTTTTATTAGTTCTGGCTGATAACTAAAACTCAAACCTAACTTTATTGGTATATATTTCAGTTCCACTCAATTTTTTGCCAGCATTTGGTCCCACTTTTGTGACTCTAATCAAGTAATGCACAGGACAAATAACCAATATTGTGTTGGAAACCAAAACCTGCATTAGACAAGCTAGAATGTTGCAGGGTTCTTATCCACCAGATTTTGATACTAGGTCATTGTGGCAACATGAAGTACCCCACCTTTCCACTAAATCACAGTTGTCCCATCTTAAAGTATTCCTTACCTGCCAGGATTTGAAACTCCATTTCATTCTAGAACAAAGAGACCAGCCTTACCGCTAGACTACAGCCCTCCCACTTTAAAATGTTCCTTACCCTGAAAATTTTGAAACTGGATTGTTCTGGTGATGATAAGTGACCTGATGTACTACTATGCATCAGCGCTCTGACTATGTAACAGTCACTAGGAAGCTTGGGTTTTGGTATGTGATCCACACCGTAGCCATACCTATATTTCATTATGACTACAAGTACATTTAAATGTAAAATAGTTATAACCTTGTTCATCTAATCCCATACTCTTTCAAAACGTCATCCCAGTTACCATACCCGCATCTCCAAGTGAGTGGTTCACCGTCCACCAGATTTTGAAACTAGGTCATTAAAGGGATTAGTTCCCAACATTACCACAAAACCCTAGCCCCCAACATATATAGCGTTTTAAGATATTTTATCTTCGTAGAGAGTAATCTTTTAGAAAACCTTTAGTAAAGAGTAGCCATTTCTTCTATAACCTTTAACTCGTACATTGAGAGAAATTGTACCACATACCCTGAGAGATTTGCATCTAAATGTCATTCTTCCGATTGCTTGGTATACTGTGTCATTTCTCGAAGTGGTTAGTCTTTTGACATTTGTCAAACAAATTAAGAGATTCAAAGAAATGCCCTGCTCTATGGACAGAAAAGCATTTGGACAGCAACTCAATGCTTCAACAGTTGAGCGATGAATATGAAATTCGAATGTTTCTGCTCACTTTTTTTTAACAGAGTAAGTAATAAATGTCATGTAATTACGTAGCAAATGCCCAATCCTAATTGAAAAGTAAGCAGACAAAAACAAACCCTCCAAGGAACCAAATCCTCCCTACCTTGACATAATAGCGAGAAATACTCAAGACAAGTAAGACCAACCTTAGGATCGTCCTCCTTCTTCTGTAATAGCTGATTCAAAACGTCAATGCACTCGTGGTAGTGCCCAGATTGAAACAAACCGGCAGCATCCCTTGCTAGGGTTGCACTAGCCGATAAACTGCCATCATCTTCAGGCGACCCTTCTCTCTGCGCGGGCTCCAAACTTTCCATCACCGGATCAAACAAATACCCAGAAGGCTGTATCAAAATTTAGGGAAAAAGAAATCCAAAACAAATCGAACCCTCGACGTCCACAACAACCCTACAAATATTTTTTTCTTTTCCCTTTTATTTTTTGTTTTTTTGGTTTTTTTTCTTTCCTTAGCCGCTGCGGCTTCACTAGCTGGAAAAAATGTGGCTACTTCAAATTTTCTGGAATAATTATCTCCACTACTTATAGCGAAGTTGGCTCCAGGCATTTAGCAGAAGTCATTTTTGCTTCATTCCATTTTTGTGGTTTTTTTTCCCGACTTTTCCGTGTTATTGTGCAAATCTAGAAAAGAAGCTGCTTTTGGCTCTCTAAAATTCTGCCTTGGCATATTTATAAACGCCTGTAATTGCCATTGCAATCGCAAGGCTCCTCCACTTCATGTGACCCTGGGATTGTTGAGGGATTAGTTTTGAGTTGGTAATGCCATTGCATTGACTTCATTTTTTTCTCACTGTTTCATATTTTATCACATATTATTTTATACTAAAAAAATTTTCACGTATTATTTTACACTCAATTAAAACTTTTTGTATAAATTTATGGGATGTTATTTCCTTTTCAACTCTTTTATCTTTCTATTAATTTAAATTAAAAATCTTTATTTTCTTTTTATTTTTTTTTATAATTTCCTCTTGAATTTTTTCAATTATCTTTTTAAAAAAACATTTAAATTTTCTTCTTGAATTTTTAGATATATTTTTGTTCTTAGATATGAAATTGACTCAATTAAAATCTAACTATATTTATGTTAAGTTAGTGAGTTTTATTTTAAATTAAGGAACTAATTATAGTATGTTTTAAAAAAATATATATATATATATATTTATAAGTATTATTTAGTTTTTGAAAAATCTATATAAAAGATGGCAAGAGACATCATTCTCAAGGAATTTATTCCACTTAATTCATGGATCCAATCAAAAATAAGTAACTTTAGAATACTATCTTAGAATATATTTTACATAGATTTTTTAAAGATAGTTATGCTAGTATTATGTACATGCATACATAAATATAAGTAGTGTATCAATAGTATTCCCCTATTCATGGGATGGTGGAATTAATCACATGTCAAACCTTAGACAGTGAATACAATGGATCATCCCCCCTAAATGGTAGTTTAAACTCAATTCTAATGGAGTAACTAAGGAAAATCCTACCATCTTGAAAACTGGTTGTATAGTGAGGGATCACAAAGGGGAGACGGTTGGAACAACCTCAAAAAAACTAGCACTATGTGTGTGTGTGTGGAGTTAAACAAGCGCATATCAAGGGTGATTTGATGGTCATTATAAATTTTATCAAAAAGAAAGCCTCACCAAACTAGAAAATAAAGAATATCCTAAGGCAATGTTGGCCCCTCATTGAATTCTTATCTTCATTCACAACAAAGCACAATTTTATGGAGATCAATAGTCAAGTGGATTTGCTTGCAAACTTAGAAATATATATGGAAAGAGATTGTATCATGGACAACTCACTACACACATGGAAAAAGTTGGTTCCAAATATATTTAATAACACCCTTATGTAAATTATGGGGCCGCATCATTAGAAGGTGGTGAGATCATTGTAAACACAAGCAAATCCAATGTAAGGTAACCTTCCATGGTTAAAATCTAGGCATACAAATCATGATGTTTAGATATGTGGCCACCTCCCACATTCATATCATAAATTATTCTAGTTTAGTCCATTCTTAGTGGCCTTGAAGCAAATGCAAAACAATGTGTTTGGCAACAAAGAAAAGATAAATTACATTTCTATGGGAGATTACTAACCTCAAGTTGAGGAAGATCTTAGAGGTGAATGTGGTAATCAATTATACATGCTTATCATATTGACCCTTGACAATTTGTTCCTTTCAATTGCTCACATATACAAGGTAAACATTAATATATCTTCAATGTTCATTGTTATTTTTTTGGAGGCAATAAAAGCCAAGGAAACTGTATAGGTGGCTTCAAAAAATTTAATCAAGCCCCTTAATGATGAGGGTGTAGAGTCAAGGTTAATGTATTGTAAACTTGGTGGAACCTAGACAATTCAGAGGTTTAACTAGCTAAACAGTCCACTCAACATTGCTCAAGACTTCATTAAATTGTCAATCCAGGGTTTGTAAGCTTGTGATGGTGCAACATTATATACGCCTTCAAGGACTCAAAACTACATAAGCTACCCTATTCAAGTCATTCTATTTACTGGAAACGCAAAATTACAAAATAGTGAAAGACATAACCAGAACTAGTGGCTGCGAGTACCTACAGTTTAGACTGTAACTGAATTGTTACTAATGAAATGATGTTGTAATAACTCAGAACTAATAAAAACTAATGAATCAACTAAATTAACCTCTAGAGTACTACTAGTTAACCATTTCATGCATATTCATAAGCATTTATTAACAATAAGCAAGATATGAAGTTCAATTAACTTGCATATGATTCATGAAAGAATGATAAACTAATAACAACTAACATAAATAAATAACTGGAAAATGAAGTGAGGAACAATACCTTGAGTGGCCTACTCAAGTGACTATTCTCACTCTAATTAAACCTAAATCTAGCTAACATATTTTGTGCATCCCATGAAATTAACTCCATTCATTTCATATTCATAAGAGGTTACAAAAGATCTTTCCACGAATTGTACTCAATCATTTTGAATATTCCTCGTGTTTTGCAATTGAATGTAACTAATAACATAAAACTGAAAACCAACTAACTATCCTACAAATTCAACCAATAGCTATATTCAAGCTTGAGGGAATCTTATTCAAAGCAAAAATTTAACCGAAATCATTAACTCCACTCCCAAATATTTAGAGTGTAGAGTTAAGATTGATTTATTCAATTTATAATTGAAAAGGAAAAGGAATCCTAATAGGACTAAAACTCTATCAAAACAAAATTGCATGTAAACATACAACCAATTGTCAAAATCCTATGAGTGAAGGAGACCTTTTCTTCGACATTTATCAACTCGTCATAATAATGCCATGTTCAACCTTCATCAAGTGCCTTTAATCAACAACCATCATGTTCAACTTAACCTAGAGTTTCCCCTGTTTCAGTGTCCAATCATTCCTTTTGCTACAGGTTCATCCCACAACTGCTACATGTCATGGTTCCACTTTAGATGCAAACAAATTAATTTTGTAAAGCATGTACACAAGGATAACTATCATAATCAAGATATAGAATTCCATCAACATTCCATACATATCTTCATATAAATCATACAATAATAATATATTATAACCATAATTCCACCATTGCACTTAAGGTTCAAGTATGCATAATAAATATGAAAGGATAGTATAATGTAGGAGCATTGTCTAGAAAGTTTATCAAAAATTATCTTAAAATATGTATAAAAACAATAGAAAATAAGCTAATCTGGACCTATCACTCCCCCAACTAGCCTTTTGCTTGTCCTTAAGCAAAATACTAGGGATTTTGATTATATTGCAAAGTAATCTGCCTCAAGTCCATAATTGTGTTAACCCCCTGAATTTGTTCAAATAGAACCCTTGATATTCTGAAAGGTACCTCATTCTGATAATTCCTACTTTCTCACATTCATCGTCTTTATCCCCAGTCCAATGTGGGATTGGATAGAGGATAATAAGTGGATGGAAGGTGAGCGGCACCCAATGAACTCCCTTGTTGACACAAATTTCCATATATTTGAATGCCCTCTGAAGCATAGCAATAAATTTATACATAGAATGTGGCTCTTTCTTTTGCAATTCAAGTGTTAAGCTATTCCATCTATTTTGTACATGCTCATAGTACTATTGTCCAATGCTAATAGCTAGCATCTTCATTCTCTCATATTCTGCTTCTCTGAGTTTCATGGTCTTTCCCACACCTTTGTGTTTAAGAAGTTTCAGCCATTCATCAATGACTGCATCTAGATCCTTAGCCTCTCTTCTTGTTGGAAGTGTAATGGATTTTTTTCCTCATACTCTTCCTTAATCTCTCCTCTAAGTTGCTCATTTCTATAATAGGAGGCAAGTGCTCTAATGTGAAGATCTCCCAAAAAAATGAGAGGGTTTCATTCTATTTCATCAGGTATTACATAGTTGTGCAAATAAAATTCACACAACTGATCTTGTTCTTCAGGTGTGGATTCAGTGAAATCTTTTAGAAATTCAAATTTCATACTCATACCAATAGATTGTTCGCTAACTAATCTACTAAATTGAAAGCATAAAAAGCTTTCCTATAAAAACAATGCACATGTTCTTGGTGGAGGCCTACATCTAAAAATTGTGCGGCCTTATTTGTTCAATTCCATATCTCTCTTTTCCAACCGAACTACTAATCTGTTCAATTCCATATCTCTCTTTTCCAATTCCCTTTCATATTCTTCCTTGTCTTTCTTCCATTTCTCCTTTCCCTGAGCAAGTTCATTAGTTACTCTCCACAATTGGTAGCCAAGTGAGAAGGTTGTGTGATAATCAGGAGTTTTAAGAGGAGAGGGATTCGCATATGGCATTGCTAGTTCCTTGTCCCCTATCTTGGTAACAACCAACTATGCCAACAAATCTAGCTTAGTACCATGACCATACAACTATAGTTTCTCCTCCATCTCCTACATTTTTGTTTCTCTTTCCTTCTCCTTCTGCTCATAATTTTGCACCAACTCCTCCAGGTATTTAATTCTATCAAATTTATCTTGGAGTTCTTTCCTTACATCTCTTTCTTCAATATAAACCTCCTTTGTATCTTCAAACTACTCATTGCCTTCTTCATAATCTCCATGAATAGGACTATCTAGGATTTTCGTATGTAACTTCTTGGTAGTAAACATATCTTTTGATTCAGAATTAGAAGTTGTCACCACATATCTTCTCCTTTTTGCTGGTATATTCACACTACCAAGAACATCCCCTTCTATTTCAAAATCAATTTCTACAAGCATAACATTTTTCTGATGTTGTTCTTGTTGAGGTTGTTCTTTACTCATCTCTTTTTCTTCAGGCTCCCCTATATTTTCCTTTGTGGCTCCTTGTTTTCTCAGTCTACCAAAGCATCTAGGTGTAAGTATTTCTTTTTCAATTGTCTTATGCCCCTTTTTAACACTCTTCTTTTGCCTTGGAACATCCTCCTTTTGCTTTATATCATCCTCTCTTCTTTTGAGTATCCCTCTTTTTCTCCAGAGTTTCCTCCTTTCCTTTTGATTTAGAGGGTGTAGAGGAGGTGGATGCACTACCTTTCTAACTCTTAGATTTATGTGACCTTGAAGAAGAAGGTAATTCTTTTGGTATAGGTGGCCTAGATTTTGGTTCCTTAGGTTCCTCATGCTCGCCCTAGCTACAAGTAGGCAAAGCCATAGGTGAGACATAAGGATTTTCCTCTTTGGGCTTATTTTGAGGCTCATTTTGGGGCTCATTTTGGGGTTCTACTTCCTCAGGCACTACAGATACATCCAACAAACTATTAATATTTGTGCATTCATCTTTCTTGAAATCTTCCCACCTCACTTGTGGGTATTGAATCCTTAAACTCCTTTTTATCAACAAAGTAATCAAATGATGATAAGATAAAGAGGTGTCACTCTATTTCCTTTAGTATTTTGGAGCCATATATTTTAACGAGTATAAAAAAAATGGTACATTCATTAATCTATTATACCTGAGATGACTGAGTAACTTAAAATGAACTGTATACAAAAAATTCTTCCTACCATCACAGGTGATGTATCTAATGATATAAGAGGCACAATTTTCCATGACCAAGGGAGAGAAAGCCTCTTTGTACCTTGTGATGAGGAGTCCAATTCCTCTCCTCGTATGCAAAATTCTTCCCTGGCTGTGACTATGTCGACTCATGCTAGAAATTTTGCCCCTGTTCTTGGTAACCTCATGACCTATGCAACGACAGTCTCAAATGCATCTACTAAAATTCCCTTTACCATAGCCTCATCATACTGAAGAGTGGATGCAAACCTCCTTATCAGGTCATCACTAAATTTTGTTAACTTCAAGAAATAGTCGAGCCAACCAACCATTGTAAAAATGGGTAGGATTGTCGCGTCCTCTAGAATTTTTTGATGAGTTGTTGGCCCCCTTCTTATAACATCTCCTCCCATTCTGGATCACTTCTCCATTTCAATGCACTCAACCCTACTTGAAATTTAGCTCACTCTTCTCTACCACCTTCAAAAACCCTACACTTCCCTTATATTTCCTTGTATATCTCTACTAGCATGTCATACTAGAAATTTCCCTTCTCAGTAGCAACTTAATTCAAGCTCATAAATAGGTTTTAGGTTCAACTCTCAATGTTGTTTTAAACTTAAGATCAAGTTCTCAGGATATAAAATTTAACAACGTGAAAATGGCAGGAAAAAAAATGAGATATAACTTAGAAGGTTTTTGCATGTCATTTATGTCCATTGATTTTAATTTAGGTGGCAGATATGGAAAAGACTAATGAAAAGACTAACTAGGTCATACCCTCCCCCCCAACTTAATTAGTGAAGTGACCTCACTTCACGTTTATGAATTGGAGGTGGTTTAAATGTGAAATGATGGTAATTAGTGATATAATAGTTCACATGCATGGAGTAATATGAAAAATATAATGAAAGTTTAAAAAACACTAGAGTAATCATGATAGCGTACCTAAAGTACCGCCTAAAAGAAATAACTATCTATCGCACGTGGAAACTAAAAAGAATATATGTGTTTGTTGATTCAATGTGATGGATAATAACTACAAGGTAATGCGTATTGAGTGGCGAGTGCAAATGATGGGATGGGTAATATGGATATTAGCTGGCGATTTGATGGCTCAATAATTTGAAATGTGGGCAGGTAGTAAAAGAATTATGCTACGAGTACTTATTATGAAATGATGGATGTTACATGCCAGTGATATGGTGAAATAAATATGTATGAACTTGCAATAAATATGGCGCTAATGAATTTGAATTTTCTTTTCAGCCGCCAAACGACACTACAAGTTCTTGTAGTGCTCAATCTGAATGTTGATAGGATTAAGCTACAGGTTCTTACAACATCAGGACCCTCTGTGAGTATTAATAAATAGGTCCCTCTAAATATATTATTAACATTATTATAATGTGCAGTGTGTGCTTGTGAGAAAATGAAAAAATATTCTCAAGTGAGCTCAGGGACTGAATTGTGTAGCCCAATCTTTGGATCACCAAAGTGCTAGGTATATCATGTGTTGTTGAATCATCACTCAGCATGTCAAATTTGGTATTTGGTTCACTGCAAGCACCATATTGTTGAAATAGTGAAAATATGAAATCATCTTCTGCAATGGCTTCTTATATAGCTTCAATCTATGGTTGTTGACCAGAAGTGAAAATTGAACTACATCAATGGTATGTAGTTGGACTACCCCATTAGGATAAACTTGGCTAATTTCATAGGTCCCCAACCATTTGGATTGGAATTTGTATTTGAAGTCCTTATACCATGAATCATATAATAGTGCCCAGTCCCTTGCAGTGAACTCCTTAGTTTTGATGTATTGATCATGCCACTTCATTCTTTGTTGTTGAACTACTTCTATGTGATGAATTGATTTCATTAATATCTCATCCAACCCATTTAAGGTATGTAAACTTTCATTTTGAACTTTTATTAAATCCATTTCCATTTCTATTATTGTCCTTAGCGTTTTATATTCAAATTCAATGGGAAGGTTTGTTGTCTTACCATTTACTAACTCATAAGGTGTGAATCTAGTGGTGGTTTTCCATGTTGTTATGTAAGCCCATACTACTTCAGGAAACCTTGAAACCCAGTCATTCCTATGCAGTTGTACTGTCTTGGTGAGAATACCTTTGATCTCCCTATTAGTAACTTCAACTTGGCCATTAGCCTGAGGGTGATAGGGTGTTGATTTCTTGTGCCTAATTTGGTATTCTTCAACCAACTTGGTAATTAGATTAGAAGTAAATTGTGGGTCTTGGTCAATGACTATTTCTCTAGGTACTCCATACCTAGTAAATATATCCTCATATAAGAACTTAGCCACATTACCATCTCTGGAAAATTGCAAGGCCTTTACTTCCACCCATTTAGTCAAGTCATCAATACAAACAAGGATGTATTCCTTGTTATTGGATGTAGGTGAGAGCAGTCCAATGAAGCCTAAACCCCATTTGTCAAAAGGTGCCAATGTCAATTGAGGTTGTAATGGCATCTCATCACTCTATGTTTGTCTTCCCATCCTTTGACACCTATCATAGCTTCGTGTGTATTTAACTGAATCTGTATACAAAGTTGGCCAATAATAGCCAGTTGTGAGGATCTTATTACATAAAATCGAAGGTTACAATCACTAAAATTTCTTTTATCACATATTATTTTATACTAAATTTTTCATCACATATTATTTAACACTAAATTAAAACTTTTTTTTAGATTTATGGGATGTTATTTCCTTTTCAAACTCTTTTATCTTTCTATTAATTAAAATTTAAAACTATTTATTTATAATTAAAATTAAAAATTATTTATTTTCTTTTTAATTTTTTTAAAATTTCCTCTTGATTTTTTTTTAAATTATCTTTTTTAATTTAAAAAAAAAATTCTCTTGATTTTTAGATATATTTTTTCTCTTAGATATGAAATTAACTCAATTAAAATCTAATTATATTTATGTTACGTTAGCTTTATTTTAAATTAAGGGATTTAATTATAGTATTTAAAAAAAAAATTAAATAATATTTATAAGTATTATTTAGTTTTTGAAAAATCCATATAAAAGATGGCAAGAGACATCATTCTCGAGGCATTTATTCCACTTAAAACATAGATCCAATAAAAAATAAGTAACTTTAGAGTAATACCTCATAATATATTTTACATAGATTTTTTAAAGATAGTTATGCTAGTATTATGTACACGCATACATAAATATAAGTAGTGTATAGATAGTATTCCCCTATTCATGGGATGGTGAAATTAATCCCATGTCAAACCTTAGACAATGAATACAATGGATTGTCCCCCCTAAATGGTAGTTTAAACTCAATTCTAAAAGAGTATCTAAGGAAAATCCTACCATCTCGAAAATTGGTTGTATAGTTAGGGAAAGGGAAGATGGTTGGAACAACCTCAAAAAAACTAGCACTGTGTGTGTGTGTGTGTGTGGAGTTAAACAAGTGCATATCAAGGGTGATTTGATGGTCATTATAAATTTTATCAAAAAGAAAGCCTCACTGAACTAGAACATAAAGAATATCCTAAGGCAATGTTGGCCCTTCATTGAATTCTTATCTTCATTCACAACAAAGCACAGTTTTATGGAGATTAGTAGTCATGTGGATTTACTTGCAAACTTGGAAATAGACATGGAAAGGGATTGTATCATGGACAACTCACTACACACATGGCAAAAGTTGGTTCCAAATATATTTAATAACACCCCTTGTGTAAATTACGGGGCCCCATCATTAGAATGTGGTGAGATCATTGTAGACACAATCAAAGCCAATGTAAGCTAACCTTCCATGGTTAAAAGCTAGGTAGAGAAATCATGATGTTTAGATATGTGGCCACTCCCACATTCATATCATAAATTATTCTAGTTTAGTCCATTCTTAGTGGCTTTGAAGCAAATGCAAAACAATGTGTCTGGTGGAAAAGAAAAGATAAATTACATTTCTATGGGAGAATACTAATCTCAAGTTGAGGAAGATCTTTAAGGTGAATGTGGTAATCAATTACACATGCTTATCATATTGACCCTTGACAATTTGTTCCTTTGAATTGCTCACAGATACGAGGTAAACATTAATGTATCTTCAATGTTCACTATTTTTTTTTTGAGGCAAGAAAATCTAAGGAAACTATATAGGTGGCTTCAAATTATTTACTCAAGCCCCTTAATGATGAGAGCTCCAAGTTATTCTAGATGATGGGCTATGGCTTAATCCTAGCGTGAGAGTATTGTCAATGCTTAATGTTGTACCTATTAGACCATGTATACCATTTATAGTCTCTTATGTCAGATAAAGTAAATCCCTTTGATGACACCAAATGAAGTGAGGAATCAAATTCCTAAAATTCTCTACTATAGTAGCCCACTCACTTGGGATTATCTAGTCATTTACCCTAGAGATAGGCAGCTCAAATAGCAATGGGAGGAGGAACCAAAATAGTAAGCATAATGAATAATAAGGAAATGATTGAAATGCATAATGGTGAATATACAAACCCTTTGTAGATAAGGAAAAATTATATAGAATAAATTTTTGATAGTAAATATAGGAGAAACATATGCACCCCAAAAAGATTTTTATAACCAGACCCTCCATTTTGAAATAATAAATACTTTATAATCCTTTCTAAAAGTTAACTCCCAGGCCAAATTTATCAACACCAAAAAAGTGTATAGATATTATTTCATGCCATTCTATATATATATATATATATATATACATACATACATACATACATATATATGTATATACATCTCTCTATATATACATATGTATAGATGTATATATATGTGTGTGTGTGTGTATGTATATGTATATATGTACATATAAAATTATCCTATATAACAACTTTTATAAACATCATATATGTAAATTATTATATGTATGTGTGTGTGTATGTGTATGCATATGCGTATGTATGTATGTATGTATGTATGTATGTATGTATGTATAAACATAATATATGTAAATTATATGTGTATATATAAAAAATATGTAAGTAAATACATCTATATATATATATAAATAAGGACTTACATCTATATACATTATATAAGTAGTATATAGATAAATGTATTTATTAAGAGTTATTTTATTTATTTACTTAAAAATTATTACTTATGTATAAATGATTTTAAAACTAGTATAGATATCTTAAATGCATCTATTTACAAGATTGGAGAGATATCTATTGGTGTTTGGTTTTTATTGAAAAGATATATTTTATCTACAATTTAATAAATAATTTATTTCATATTTTAAATACACACTATATTAAGAGTGCCAAATTTCCATGAATAATTGTATATGGTATTGAATTTTTTAAAATATTCAACTTTTTTAATTACTTTGTTTTTATTTCAAGAGTTGTTTTTCTATAATTTTAAAGAAATTAAATGAAAATATAATGAATTGTTTACTTCATGTGTTTAGATATTATTTACATAAGAGATTTATTAATCTAAACTATTACAATATGCAAATAAATAACTAAAAAAGACACAACTATTTTTTACTTTGGAACTAAATTATTTATGAAGACCTTTTATTTTTTGTAACACTTAAAATTATTATAAAAAGGTAAAATATTTAAATCTAAACTCTAACTTATAATTATGATAAAACAAACAAAGAAAAACCTAATTGAATTATACTATCATTTTTCTCATGACAACCTTGTTTGTATTTTGTATATTTATATTTATTGTTAAATATTATATTTATTATTAAATATTCATATTATGTTATTATTAAATATTGGTACTTTGACATGTAAGTGATTGTCAAATTTAAGGTAAAAGGTAAGAGTTTTTGTTAACACCTTCACACCATCACACTATACCCCTTGTTATCATTATAAAATGCCTCTTAGTGTGATGATTTTAAAATAAAATAAGACGATTCTTAAGTAAATGCATATATTTATCTACTAAAATGCATTAAAAACATGTTTTATTTTAGTATTATGAACATGAATATTATTTAGGCTAAACATAACTGAAATGAACAATCAAATCAATTAGTTAATCTAATGAACTCAAGTTCCCAATGAAATTCTTGAAATATCAACTAGGAAGCCATTAAAACACAAAATAACATGAAATACATGAAATGAAAACCTAATTAATACTTAAAACTCATCCCATTGGGGGATTAGTGTTGAATTGATGTGGAATGATCAACCCTTTCCTAATGCCATTGTTGAAGCAAACTTGAATGATGCTTTAATGGTGAATTAGATGACATGGATGCCAAAATGCTCTTAAGATGAAGATAAAATAGACTACAGTCTATTTTCTCTAAATGATTATGGATGAATTACTCATAAAATGGAGGCTATTTATAGGATTTTTAGGTGAATCAATGGATAGGATCAATTTGGTTAATCAAGGGATAGAAATGGATGAGAGAAAAATGACATGGATCAAAGATTAAATCCATGGCCGAGATTGAAATATCGCATGGATTGATGAAGTTAATCAAGGGTTGCAATTGATTCAAACAAACACAAATCCTTAAATTTAGGAGAAATGTGCAAGATATTTCCATGTTGAGGGAAATATTGTTCAAATTTGTAATGGAAGAATATTCTATGGGAATATTCCCTTGAGGAGTGAGAAATTAGTCAAATTAAATGATTAAAATATTATTTAATTATGCAAGGTGGACTAACTTAGTATTCCAATTAAACAATTAGATCGTTTAATCAGAAAAGGGAATTAATGACATTTAATTAAACAATTTAAATTATTTAATCAAATGAGAGGACTTACCCCTTGTCCCCATGTGGTTGCTTAAGTCCATTTTCTGCTTAAAAATAAGTAGTTAGAGTGTCCCCATGAAAAAAATTATTTAGGAGAATAGAATAATTTAGATTTTTTTCCTATTTTCATGGAGTAGCTATTCTTAGGAATTGAAAATAAGTTGTGAAAAAAAGGGGGCTGAAGAAAAGTAGTAGCAACTGCATATTGCTAAAAATCCACATGGCTCCACAAATTTATTTCCCTCTTTTTAAATATTTGCTTTCAATTTTTTTCTTCCATTTATTTACTACACAAATCATTATTAATACTATAAAAATAAATGTTTAAGATTACTGCTTAAATATAAGCAGAAAAATCTAATATTCATGGGGCCACCAACTCCACAAATAATTTCTAAATAAGTTAAGTAGTTGCTACTAGCCACAATAAGCTAAGTAGCCGCATGGGGACCTACCCTTAGAGAATTTAATTAAATAATTCACATTATTTAATCAAATATGGTGAAAATTGACATGAAAGAGGTAAATTAACCCAATAATATTGATTGTCTGATTAATAGAAGAAAGTGATAAATTTAATTAAACAATCATGACTATTTAATTAAATAGATGAAAGTGGCTGAATCAGAATGAAAATGGTGTTAGTAATCAAATTAAACGTGTGATATTGATTAGGACAATTTTCAGTGTCTACAAGTTTCAATATATTATTTAAAAAAAAATAGGAATACCTCTACATTAATTTTCTTACAATTAAAGCAAGGGATAAGCATCCTCTCAATCCATTATATTATGATATTAAAAATGTATTACATAAGTTGTTGTAAAAGGACTTAGAAGACTGACACACATTAAACAACAAAATAGATGATATCGTTTATTAATAGCATAGACCCTGAATGTTGATATTTTTTGCATGATAAGATAGACTTTGACTATAACCAACTAAATACATATTGTTAATACTAGTTTAATTCTAACTATAACATTACTTAAACTGTTAAAAACCAAGATCTGATTGCAAACTAGAAAAATGATCATCCACAGAAGAGAAAAACGAAAAAGCAGAGATTTGCATAAAAACATGCAATTTGATATATTCGAAGTACCAAATATTACAAGAGATACTTTGCTTTATAAAAGCAAAGATGCAAAACCCTAATCTTATCTTGAGCAACAAGATAGCTCAAAAGATAAAGATGAGAATTAATTAACCTAGGAAATAAATAATGCCTAAGTAAAGTTATGCAAAGTGTAATTAAATATTAATTACACCAACACCCCCCCATAAGTGCAACTTAGGGAGAAGCAGATTATTATGCAAATATGAGTCCTGGCAACAAGGCATGATCAGGTACTCATGTACAAATGTAAGGAGAGAAAAACCCAGTGGGAAAACCCCCTTTAGTGAGATGAACTGCTGCGAAGCACTAAGAACTCTGATGAAGCAACGGAACCCCAAATCCGGCAAGCAAAGATACTTCTTTGCAAAAATACCAATCAGAATCACAAATGCAACAGCAGACCGATGCCAAGGAACACTGGAAACTCACATACTGGATCAACCCTGGATCTATAAGCAACAGTAGATGAAAGGATGAATGGACCCATAATGATGACAAATCTGGAAGTTGTGTCTCTCGAAGCCAATGCTAAAAACTAAAACTCCCCATAGGACGAGTACCATCAAGATTGGAACATTAACCATAAAAATATGGCCCTCAAATGAGAAAGATCGAACCAATGCGGATCAAGAACTAAAATCCCAATGTGAAGTGTGAACCAAAGCAAACCAACAATGTGTCCAGCTAAGCAAGAAAGAAGCTATAAGGAGACAACAGGAAACTAGACAAACTCATGCGAGTTGTCACCAACATGAAAGATGGATGCAAGAACCCCCCTTAATGGAACTTTATATCAGTTTGTTATTACAATACCCAATGATTGCAGAAGGAGATAATGCAAAACATGCATAAAACTACAGAGAAAATGCAAACCTAGTGCATAAAAACAAAAATGAGTGCATGCACAAACCAATGTTCACATCTGCCTCCATGATGAAAAATCTTAAATTTGATTTTGAAAATGTTTATAATGTTGACAAAATAGAAACCCAAAAGTTTTGAAGCTAAAAATAAAACCCAATCGTTTTTTGATCCAGCAAGTAGAAAATGAAGAAATGAAATTTTTTAAAACCTTTTAGCCAGGAAAAAAATGACACGCAACATTTTTGTGCAGCTATTTTCTTTAGATCCATGAAAGAAATCAAAAATCTGAAAGATACCCAGAGGATTTTGACCTGGCTACAAAACCCGGAAATCATTTTTCCTACAACTGAGTGGAAGCTAGATTTATGAAGCAAAACTAAAATGGCTCCAATAAAAAATGACTTTCATCAAACCTCAATCTTTTCCAGTGCTTTGAATCAAATGGAAAAACTCGATTTGATCCAAAACGCTGCATAAATATACTAAAGGAGAAAAAACCTTGAGGGACCCCGAACGAACTCTGCAATGATTTTCTCAAAAAACTGAGAAGGGGCTGCAAATCAAGGCTCTGATACCATGTTAAAAACCAAGATTTGATTGCAAACCAGAAAAATGACCTTCCACAGAAGAGAAAAACGAAAAAGCAGAGATTTGCATAAAAACATGTAATTTGATATATTCGAAGTACCAAATATTACAAGAGATACTTTGCTTTATAAAAGCAAAGATGCAAAACTCTAATCTTATCTTGAGCAACAAGATAGCTCAAAAGATAAAGATGAGAATTAATTAACCTAGGAAATAAATAATGCCTAAGTAAAGTTATGCAAAGTGTAATTAAATAATAATTACACCAACATAAACTATCCTTACAAAGATGTTTTACTAACTATGAAATTCTAACCATTACTACCTACAAACTAAAATTATAACGATCTAAAAAAAGAAAGAGTGAATCAATAAGAGAGCACAAATTTAACTAGACCATATAACCAAACTATGTAATTATAAATTGATTGAGTGTGAACCATAAGATCCATCCTTTTACTTGACCAAGGTCATATGATGAGCCAAAAATAATAATTTTTTTATCTTTTCCGTGACATTTAATTATTCCTAAAGTGGAGAAGACTTTTCAAGTCGATTTAGATCCACCACCTCAATCATTGGTTGATATGCCTAAAAACAACAACCAATATGATAAAAGCATTAAATGATTGTTAATTCTTTGATTATGGCTTCTATTTGAGCTTCAATGATCCTCACCATTTAAATAGAGGCCAAACCATGAAACTCATAACCAATGTAGGACAAGGAAGAAAGTTTGGTGGATTTGGCACTATCCACAACTTCCATCAAAGTCATTTTGAGCTTCTCCCCAATGTAAAAATGACCAATGGCATTATTCAATTCTTTATCTCTAGTGATGGTGAGGATATTGCTTGCTATTGTTACCAAATTTTGCTAATAGCTCAATCAAGTAGAGCTCTTTGTTTTAAAATTGAAAGAAAGGTACATTTCTTAATCTTTCCTACATTACATTCAGGTGCATTAGCAGAAATCAAAAGATTACATTAACATATTATTGCATTTATGCAACTGCATGTAACATGGGAAGGATTTACACAAATGTTTTCTGAAAAAGTAATCTTTATTGATATTAAAAGTGTATATTGTCTCACACAAGCCGTGAGACTAACTTGTTCAATGTAAATGAAGAAAAGCATATACATTGATAGGTAAAAAAATATAATGCACATGTAAGGAAAGAGGCCATTCATTGCCTAAATGACTGGTTTAGTGTGTGTTGCCTTGCTTTTTCTTCTTCTTTGAATTGCTTTGTGTCCTCTTTAGCTCCATATTGCTCCTAGTTCATGCATTTGAGTGATAAAATGTTGTTAGAGGAATGAAGGTCTCTCACATTACATGTACAAGTACCTATGAACATATAAACTGATCTCCAAATGTATTAAACAAGCATGCAAACTTTAGATGTCCAAGAAAACAACAAGATCATCAAACACATCAGTCATATGCACATATTTTCTAACATGTTTGCTTCTTGTACAAGTATAGGGAAAGTATGTTATTATTTTGTTTCATCTGATTATAGCACATGGGATTAAATGTAGCTTCCACAAGAGTTGAGCCCAATGTGCTTCCATTTTGTGTTTTGATATGACAATCTTACAGTGTCATAAAAATTGAACAATGGTGCTTATCAAGTACAGTGACATAGACAATGGTAATAAGGGCAATCATCATTCACAAGAAGTTATCAAATGAGGGCAGCCACTATGAAAAATATTGATCAATGATAATCATCTACAATAATATGAGTTTTTAGTGAAGCATAGTTTTGATGACAATAAAACACTTTTAGTATACACAAAGATGCAAAGTTATACATTAATAGTAGCTATCAGTAGTTAACATGAATCACATGAAGCTTATCATGTTATAGTTTCTATTTAATCACATGTGAGAGTGGTGACCTATAGGTAGAAGGATACAATAGCTTACAGTCAATCATGTTAGAGCTATGAGAGGTACAGTTACCTTGAAAATTTTGAGTTTTTTTTCCAAAGGGTAGCTCCAAGCCATAAATCATATAAACAAAAAGATGGTGCTCTTTGAACTATTTGAGCCTTATGTAATGAGCTATAGAAAATGAGCCATATAGATCTTAGTTGGAAACAAATGACAGTGAACTCTTCAACAAATTAGTCACTTATGATGATCACAAAGGCAGAGCAAGTGATAACATTTCATGAAGAGTCTCAGTTAGTAGCAACATACTAATAGACAGTCTTCAAAGCTTGAGATAAAGTAGTTTGGGCAGTCCAATCCTTATGAAATGCGTTGAGGGTTATCAATTACAAGTGACTAAGGTCTTAAAACCTTAAATGTCATAGTGATACATTGAACAAGGATAAAAGGTGAGTGCATGAAGATTATATGGTAGCCATATGAGTCTAAGACACAATGACATTCATATCACAAAGACTATCATACACAGTTTATAAAAACAGTGATCAAGGATGGAGTTGAATATCCAAATTTACACATACAAATGTTGTCAGTGGGCATATACAGGAGAAGGAACTTAAGTCATAGTTTCAAATTCCATCATATGACAATCAAGGCTAATGAAAGGATAAGCTGATGAAATAATATCATATGACAGTGACAGTCCATGATATCAAAGAGAATAGAAGCCATGAGAACGATAACATTGTAAAGGAAAATATGAAAAGTACAAGCCCTTGAGGTACCTGCAGAAGGAAATTTTACAATTAAATCCTTGACCTATACACAGTTATGGTTGTAATCACAAATGATATTAAAGCATATACCCACATGGGTGGAGGCCTAAGGTAAAATCCAGAAGATCAAAACCTTGGCAGGAAGGATACTTAGAAAGGAGTTTCTATTTCTGAAGACAATGCAGTGTTCAAAAAGTACAAAATAAGAAGAAACCCAAAACGGCTAAGGTAGGGTTTCAGTTGAGAACAAACCATCAAGCAAAGCTACAAAAAGAATCCATATTGTAGAAAATGATAGTGCACAGGAAAATACAAAAAGAAAAGAGAGGTTTTCTAGCCATCACAAACCCACAAGAGAAATCAACTAAAAGGAAATGTGAAGGCCACAGCGATGGGAGCAAGCAATATGGGTGAAACTCATAAATACATAGATTGTGGCCTAGAGTTTTGGTTAAATCTTCATATTTATACAAAATGGCAAACTATCTTCAAAAAAGAAAATGAAACAAAATGGATGAATATGCTCATAAAACTTACCTCAAGCTTTTCCCTACTGTTTCTTGCCAAAATACCTCAGTAAAGGCCGTTGTGTGTTCATATTTTCACCATGGAAACCTTCTACATAGCCTCCATGAAACCTTATTGGCGGCTAGAAAAACTCCCAGAAAGTTAAAGTTGCAAATCAGATGCTTGGTAAACTTTTGCCTTGTTTTGTTTTAGGGTTTTTACCCTAGAATATGTCAACATATGCATATGGGAATTATTTTCCTTTTATTTAAAAACTCTTGAATGTTGTTACTTTTCCCATGGCATAACACTTTGTCTTATGTTTTGAATTTTTCAATATTCCCATGCTATGAATAGTAGTCTTCATGACTTAATCTTTCTTTTGCATTGTAATCTCCCATAGGGGTCGAGCCCTTACTTTTAGTTTTTGAATTGATTTTAAATGTAAAACATTTTAATTAAGTGATAATCTATTTATCACTTAATTATAAATGTTATTTTAAATGCAAAAATCAAGTGTAATGTTTTGTAAATGCCTTCAAGATATGGTTGAGAGCATGTGCTGATAAAACCAATTCATAAAGGAGATTTGGTTGAGAATTTATGAAATGCCAAGCATCTTGGAGGGAGTTGAGGGAGGTTTGGGAACAAGTGCCAAAGATATCAAATATTGTTTTGACTAGAAGTTAAAGGATTTGAGAACTTTTTGGAGGAGTTGTTGCATGCTTTATGATGGACTTGGTCAAATTGACCTTTTCAAGCATATTGAAGCCTTTTTGGGGTGGATATGGATGCTATATTTTAGGTTTTTCTATTGCATCCAACCCAAAGAGGTTTCTAGGTCCTATTTTGGTGGACTCTTGATGGAGATTAGATATAATCATTTCATAACTCATTTGTGAGGCAGTTCTAACTTATGTTTTTTTGTTTTATGACCCTTTTGGAGTCCTTAGAGAAAACACAGAGTTTTTGTAACTCTTTTACAGATTTATACTCAAATGTGCTTTGCCTTTCAATCAATAAAATCAAAGCTATTTTTTGTCTTCTCAGTACTAGTTATTGTGCAATAGCATTAAATTATTGATATTTCCTTGTGATGATAATGTTTTTCCTTGGTTTTTTCTAGTTTCTCATTGCCTTTTTGCAAAAGTGCATGTTTGTATAGGTCATAGTTTGTATTCTATTAGTTCTATGTAGGATTCAACTATGAAGTCAAGCATTTGAGCCTCTAAAAGGTCACTTGTTATTTGTCTTGAGTTTTTCCATAAAACTTCAAAACCCTTCTATGAAATACTTATGCAAGACATGTCAAAACTGAGTTGTGTATGCTATAGTGAGATTTATTGATCACATTGTGTGTCAAAACAATGATACAAATCCTTGATATATGGTGCATCACCATAGGATTATCTTTTTTAGTTTATGCATTCCTTCTCCCTTTTCCTAGTAAAAGCAGTAGTTTTAGGTGACACGGTAGGAAGTTGGCCTTCTCTGAAGGTTGACCTCTATTTACAAGTTACCCACAACTTTAGAGGTCTTCCCATGTTTCTCTAAATTGTTGAATTTCATATTCAACAGGGTACGAATTTTAGTAGATAACAACTATCATGGAGGAGGTTTTGAAATTTACTAAGTGGCAGATCTAACATCCTCCAAGAACTTTTTCCCTAATATTTCTACAATGGATGTCATCACATATACCTCTTGGAAGAAAATGACCTTCCTTAACCCAATTGAAGTGATTTCACCTATGAAGGTCATCTAATAGACACTAACAACTAACACTAAATATTTTTTGATTGCCAAATAACAAAGAAAAAAATGCATGTTGAATATAGAGTTGATGGGTAGATAATCACTTGTTTGGGAAGTGATACTTAGTGATATGTTAGGATATAATATCACCATCCCCACCATGAGAGGATCATACAACTAGCCTTCAATGCAAAGCAACATTTTCCTCACTCTCATAAATCTACACACTTTCAATCCCTTTCCAAATTGACAGCCTATCACTCAAAATGATGGCTTTTGACTACTCCACCCCATGATTTTATAAGTATTTTACAAGCTTATTTCCCTTCCTATAGCAATGGAAGATGGAATGTTCCTTTAGTGGATCAATAATATCCAAGGCTTCTTTTAGTAAATTTTGGATTTTCCAATGTAAAGATTACTTTTTTTTTAGTAGAGAATTATAATAAGTGAATCACCTTATTTGGAAGACATGTTTTGAGTAGTTGCAAACCTAGTAGCAATGTTTTTGCATTTGCCTTGTTATTATTCCCTAGGAAGGGTTCCTTCAAGTTGGCTTTGATCAATTTTCCATTAGATT
>VDFB02178834.1:48054-89857 GCA_007258455.2 Sequoia sempervirens
TGGTTAATGTTCCAAAGTCTTTATGGTACTTGTTCCCATGGAAGAGTTTCAGTCTCAATTTGGCATCGGCATCGAGATACATAGTTTCCAGATTCTGTCATCATTTTATCTACTCTTGCTTCACAGATTCCAGGGTTGTTCCAATTTGTGAGTTTTTCAGTGTTTCATGGCATCGGGTCTATTGTTGCATTATTATGATTCTGCATGAGTCCTTCAGTGACTCTCATTTGGTTCCTTGTAAACAAAAGTATCTTTCCTTGCTTGTCGGATTGTAGTTCTAGTGTTACTCCACAGTGTTCTTCTAGTGCTTCTTTGTAGCAAGTCATCTCATTGAGGGGGGTTTTGTCCCATTGGGTTTTCCTCTTTCTCTTCATTGCATTTGTACATGGGTACCCTAATCGAGCCTTGTTGCAGGGACCCATTCATGCTTTCTTCCATTCATCTTAGTTTAAGTTGCATGCTTTGTTAGTCTCCCTAAGTTGCACTTATGGGGGAGTGTTAGTGTAATTAATATTTAATTACATTTGCATAAGTTTACTTAGGCACATTAATAATTAATTATTTATTAATTATTAAGTGTGCAGACTCGGGTTTGCCTTTTAGGGTTTCCTTTAGAGTTATGCATACTTTTCTTTTATAAAGAAAATTATCTCATGTAATTATGAATTCCCGAATAATAATATTTTACACATCTTTTTGCAATAGCTTTGTTTTCTCTGATTTTCTCTTCTATGGAAATTTTTTTGGTTTGCATGTCTGATCTTGGTTTCTAACAAATGTATGATATTTTTTATGTAAATCGGTTAGCCCAAAAAATACTTACAATTGAGTCACAGGTTGAAGACATGAACTTATACTACACAAATTATTTGAAGTTATATTTTTCAATATGGATAGAGGTTTTTTAAGGGTTTTTGAAGCCAAAACCTTTTGTTAGGAGAGAGAAATGTTGGAAGGATTCAAATCATTGTTGGAGAGGACTGTGGCGAGACTATTACGTGCAGGTTGAAGGGCCATTTTTGATGTACCATTTGCATTTGTACATTATAAAGGATTGATCACTCATTGGAGAGGGACCTAGAGACATAGCCCATTTGGGTGCACTCCGTTATCAACTTGCAGGCTCTTGTCTTCTCTTAATTCTATGCTCTATTTTATGTTCTCAATTTTTTTAATGTCTTTTCCAAAGCTTTTATTTAAGTTTTAAGAAAAATATTTTTGTTTACCTAATTTAATGTTCAGTAACCAACAATTGCCATAGATTCTTTTTAGATTAGGCATTATAGGTACAAGGTTTTGATTTGTAAAGGTACAATGGGCCAAGCTAGAGTATATGATATCTACCCTCAACTCCACCTAAATACTTCAAATTATAGGAGGGTTAACGATGCTTTTACAATGTAAATTACAAGAACTTTGCAGGAGGCATTACATGTGAGAATTTCAACTGATGACATAGAGTTAATCAAGAAGTATGGCTACCGGTTTATATAATTTCCCAAGTTTACATATATCAAGATCCATGAAATCCCTAAGGTACCTTTCAAGCTCCCAAGGTATGCAACCAATAAGGTTGTATTGCTAGAAGTAACAAGGCAGTTAGTGGCCTTTGATTCAGTTTTGAAATCCATGCATAAGACTAGAGTTGGTGGGGAATTCCCTTTGACAATTAATAGTTGGGAGGGTTTCCCAACAATCCACAGTGCTCAACACTCAGTGTTAGAGATGGCCAATTTGCATCTAAATATCCATTCTAATAGAGAAAATTTTGATCCTTATGGAGTAGCACAAAGGATGGCCAATAGAGAGTATAGACATAGAGATAACATAGAAGGCTATTGGGCCAATTGTAGAGATGAATTTGAGGTGATCAAGATAAATTTTTGCAGGCTCACTTTGAAAATGATAAGGCTCTGTGGATTGGTTCAAGCACCAGACCAAATTGAAGATGAATAAGAGGTAATACAATATCATGATTATATGTAATATCAGAATTAACCTATTCCTGCTATAGATTGGGCTAAAGAAGTAGTACACTTGGATTCAATTAATTTCCAAGTAATTAAATACTCAAAGCAATGGGTAAAGCACAAAACATTAGAAATGGGGGTAGATGGAATTTATCCTACATATGAGTTGATGGGAGACTTGGAGTCTCAATCTTTAGAGGATGATTCTAAGAAAGTGAAATATGATGTCTTTCTTGTCCAAGGAGAATATTATGAGGAAGAGCCTCTTATCATCAAGAGGAGAACTAGAGGTTAGGACAAGGCCATGGTTAAGGGTGGTGAACCCAAGAGACAACCAATTCCTAAGAAGAGAAAGCCCATAAAAGAAATCTCCTAGGAAACAACAGAAGGTCAACCTTCAAAGAGAAGAAAACTAGTTAGAGGAGGAAGTAAATTTGCCTCTCCTTCAAAGAAATCAAATGAAGATAAAGATAGTGAAGGAAATGTGCTAGGACCAAATGGAGAAACCTGTGAAGAAGCAATAGATATAAAAAGTTCTGGGGATAAAATTCAAGTATACACTAGAAAGAATTCCCCTAGGACAAGAGTTCCCCTCTCAAATGTGGAAAGAATGGATAAAGTGGCTGAAGAATCAAAGAAAGCTACAAATGAGCCACCATATGTTAAGGATGAAGTTGAAAAGGAATCTTCCACAAAAAATACTCCACCTCAATCCCCCCATCAACATATTCACTCTGATAAAGAAGAAGGAGAGATAATAGAAAATGTAGTTGAGGCCTCCAAAGAACAAGAGCAAGAAGAAGAGGAGTTAGAGACTCCAAAAGATGGAGACCTTAGTAATCTTGAGGAACAATTGGAGAAAAATGCCTCTGAAATAGAGAATAATGAAGAGAAAGAGTTTAAAAAGATAGAGGAGGTGCATGTTGAATCACTAAGGAAAGAAGATGCACTACAATCTGATAAAGAGGACAAGAATGGTGAACAAAAATAGTAAGAAAATGTTGAGGTGGATCAATCAGAATATCTCAGAAGACAAAATAATCCTCCCATTAACACCAATTTAGAAGAATCCACTACTCCTAATTGGATGAAAGAGAGCCTGAAGCTTGAGCCAATACTCATTGAGGACATAGTTCCAGATTGGGACAGTTTTCTAGTAGGATTAGGAAGAACCAAAGAGAGAAAGAAAGCAAAGGTAATCTCTAAGATTACAAGAGATGAATCTTATAACAAGATACTGCATGTTGCTAATCCAAATGTTGAAAATAATAAAGATGAAGCTACTCCTACAGATTACAAAGTGAAAACATCAACTTAGGAGCATCTACAAAGAAACAAGACACTGAAGATCTAAAATATTTTGTAGATGCAATCCTAAAGAGATTGGAGGAGACCTAAGAAAAGCAAAAACTACAAAAATAGGTAGATGAACTGCAAAATACATCCAACATTTAGTTAAACCTCTGCAGACCAGGATTAGGCAGGCACATGTACTCTAGCCAACATATTATCCAAGGATGTCATTAATTAAGTAGAGAAGATGAAGACCTATGTACAGACAACCCAACAATGGATAAATGAGGTCTCTCAAAAAGGTATTGTCTCAATTGTGAGTGTTTATGCATTTCATGTTGATAGGTGAATGTTTGAATGCTTCAAATTCTAAAAATATTTCATACCATTGGAGATTGCATTGTTTTTGTTATATTGTAGATCTTATCTTGATTAAGCAAGAATTGGTTAATGAAGATTAGTCCACCTTGAATGCTATAGTGTATTCATGATTGCACTTAGAATTTAGATTGGAAATTTCTCTAAACCTTTATCTTTTGATATTTATTTGAGATTACTGTTAGAATAGGATTTAAAGGATCACGTAATTATTACATTTGATGAAAGCATAATTTCTAGACCACATATTTGGGAAAATTGTTGACTTAAAAGTTTCATCTTTTTTTACCATAAATGCCCCTTGTGATTATCAACAAATCACATCATCACTGATTTGTTTGTGTATTGTCAAGACCTGACATTAGAGATCTTGGGTTTGTTTCTTGAGGCTTGCTGATAGAAATTTATCTTTCAAGAGAGATAGGATACTTGTATTATGTCTATGTTGTTGCAGTGCTAAAAACACCACCAACACTAAGTACATTAGAGGATGTGTAATGTGTGCAACAAGCAAGCCTAGCAATAAGAAGTTGGGATTGTATACACCTCTACCTGTACCATCTCTCCATGGGAGAGTATCTCAATGGATTATGTCAAGGGACTACCAATGTCTAGGAAAGGACATGATTATTTTTTTGTGGTAGTGGATAGGTTTAGCAAAATGTGCATTTTGATTCCTTGTAAAAATAAGTCACAACTAAGCTAACATCACACATTTTCTTCCAATTTGTATGGGTTCATTTTGGGCTTCCAACTTCTATTGTATCAGATCGAGATTCTCAATTCTTGGGGGAATTTTGGTCAGCATTATTGGAGATTATAGACACAATACTGAAGAAGAGCACAACATTCCATCCACAAATAAATGGGGAGACGGACGTAGTTAATAGAATAATGGTTCATCTTCTCAGAGGTTACTGCAATAAACATCCTAAGTTGTGGGATGAAATTCTACATTATGTGCAACATGATTACGACCATGCAACACACTCTTCTACTCAATGATCTCCTTTTGAGACTTGTTTTGGTTATCTACCAAGGAAACCTATAGATTTTTCTTTTGGGAAGAAAGATGTTGAATATGGACATCATGATGTAGAAAAGGCCTTGAAGTTCATCCAAAAGATCCAAGCAATCCATCGGGCAGTTGAAGCATAGTTGGAGAAAATCTAGGAAAAGTACAAAGCCTGACATGATAAGCATCATGTTGATCATCAATTTCAAGTTGGCGATAGAGTTTGGTTACATATCAGTAAGAAAAGAATGCAAGGTGAAGGGAAAATCTCAAGTCGATCAGGTATGGACCCCTTGAGATTCAAGAAAAGATCTGTACAAATGCTTTTCACCTAAATCTACCTCCTTATATGCATATTTACTCAGTTGTGAATGTAAAGAATTTGAAATTGTATGAACCTCCTATGATACTGGATGAGGAGGTTGATGTTCAAGTTCCTTCTATTGATGATCTATCACCTGATTACATCAATGAGTTGCATGAAGATGTCATCCTCAACAAAAATGGTAGAACTTCACAAAGCAATGTTGTTGAGTACCTTAGAGTGGGACTTAAAGGGATGAGTCTTAGCAAAGAAAAATGGATGGAGGTTGGGAAATTGAGGCAATTGTACCCTCACTTTCTTTCTATGTAATCAATATTTTTGAGGTCCAAAAGCTCTCTAGTTGGGAGGATTGATTCAAATGGATATGTTTTTCACCAAAAATTTGATAGTTCCAAATGTTAAAAAAATGGCACCATGTCAAAGAACTCATCAAGATGATTCTAATGATGCTTGAATCGTGTAAAACAAAGTTTGTATATGGAAGTTATGGCCAATCAAACTTTTGCAAAATAGGTTGACCAAGGAAGTATGGATGTTGACGTTAGCATTACATCAACATGGTGACATGGCATGTATATTTGGGAGTGATGTGGTAGGGATTTGATGTGTTATACCTAGATGTTTCCACATGGTAGATGTCGACAATTGACTTGGCACAATAGCTTATGTGGACCAATTGCATGGTGACACATTTCAAGGTGTGAGTGAATCAAATGAGCATGTACCAATGGTGGTGTTAGAATTAGGTGTTGTACACCTTGCATAATGCATATAATGTTTTATTTATTATTATGTGTGTGGTGCACCTAGGGGTACCTAGATGGGTGTGCATCACTAGGAGCTATAATGTTGGGGCCACTTTATGTTGTATGTAACATTGAGACTTAATTGTAAAATGTAATTATTTAATATTGGGGAATAATAAAATATAATAAAGTACCCAATATTAAATGTGGGGTCACATGATTGTAAGTTCATTTTTGGGCACATGGTTTATGTAATACCACTTGGTGGTTTTGTGGGAGCTTGTTTCTATAAAAGCAACCACAAGGGTAGTTGTCTAAGGTTGAGAAGTTTGTTGTAGGTTAGTATGTTGAGCTTGTGCATGTGTAAGGGTTTGAAGCATGGCATGGGATGTATGGATTCATGCTTGGTCACATGGAATGCATGGATAGCTTGTGCTTCAGAAGTGTTCATGGAGTCTCTTTAGATGTATTGTAATGGGTTTTCATTGTTGAATAATACATGGAGTGTGGATGCTTTTGGAGGCTATTTTTTTCCCTCTTGAGGGTTTTTCGAGGGTATATCTTGTGTCATCTTTCATGGGTATGTTGTCTATTCTCTTACATGTTGATTTTCAGAATTTATTTGCATGTTTTCATATTTGGGTTATGTGGAAATTTTCATTAGATAGCTGCAAGTTTCCTTACAAGTGGTATCACAGCATTGGTTGTGGATTGGATAACCCTAGGTTGCATGAGAGAATGAAAGACAATGGCAAGATATGATAAGGGTTTTGGGTTTTCTATTTTGATGGGTTGTTTGCAAATTTGGGGTGTGGAATTTTTTGGCAAAATAGGGTTTCTTGGTTGTGCATTCAAATAGGGGTTTTGTGGGGGAAGTTTTACAAATGACCTTCTAAGACAAAATGGACCTCATGATTAAATTCAAGTTGGTCTAGAGACGAATTTTGACATATAACTTGGCTTGTTTTGGAGAAGTTGAAAAAAATGCAAAAAAAACTGCCCATACCCCTATTCGATCGTACGAATGTTGACAGTACAAATATCAAAATAAAATATTAAAAAATTAAGAAATTAAAAAAAAAAAAATCAATGATTACAAAATTGTTTTTCCTCAAAATAAAACAAAAAAATTAAAAATCAAAATTATGGAATAAAACTTGAATTAAAAATATATAGATAAGTTTGTAAGGGAAGCTGAACCAATTCCACTCATTAAGCCTTGTCAGTCCCTAAGACTTTAGTCACCGTGACATTTCCATCGGTCTTTGTTTTTGAATGACTTAAAATAAGTGGCCGTCAAACTTTTTAAAGTGAAATCTTTATATTTGAAATAAAAACCTTTACTTAAAAATAAAACCATGTTAAATCGCGACCTCCCTCCAAATTTTTTCATTTATATTTTATCGTTTTTATTTAGAAAATCCGCCAAGTCTAAAAGTGCAAAATTAAATAGATTTTTGGGGTGGGTCCACCTTCAAAATTTCGTTTAGAGCGTTTAACGAAGCAGTTTTATTCTGGTGAAGGCTAATTTTCTGCACCCACAATGTCGAAGCCGAATTTGGACTCGCTTTATGCCACCTCGAGCTCTACACTATAGTATCAAGATTTTGATATTTTCGCCGGACAATCTTTTTCTTGGTCAAAGTCAGGTGTTCTATTTGATCTTCGAGAGGTGATATTGGGTGCATACGGAGTCAAATTCTTGACTTCAAATAGTCAACAGAAAGCTTGTTCAGAGTACTACATAGTGGATCAGGTTTGGAGTTATTTTGGCATGGTTTATTTGTTGTTTTTCTCACCTAAGCTAATTATGGGTCTCTTTGACTATGGAGATATTATGAGCTTATGGATGATTGGATCTTGGTGATTTGATATTGGATTCATTGTATGTTCAATTACATATCTCAGATTATTCTGTCATTTGACATGGTTATCAATATATGGTTGGATTTGTATGTTGCATTGTTTTATCTATAAGTTGTGCAATGTTGTAGGTGGTCTATACTTACATGTTGCATTTATGACTTGGACATGGGTTGTCTTTGCCCATTGATATTTTAGTGTTGATGCATGTTCAATTTTGGTGACTTGGTTTAGTCACTTGGTTTGTTTGTTTTGATGTCATGTTGAGGAGGTGAGATGGTATTACCAGGTACAGTCATGATATGAGACTTATGTAGTTAACTATGATTATGCAGATATGTGGACACGGTTGGGTTGATTTTTTGGTACATTTGGTGGTGATCATGGTGTCATGGATGTTTCTTGTGCATTAGAGACTTTGGCATGTCATGATGGTTTATGCAGGTGCATTTTTGGTGGTGTTGGATTGGATCCTAATTCAGGTTGTGGCAGTGTATCTTCTTGGTTTGAGGAGATTGGTATCATGATGTCATGGATAGCTTGGTTACATAGTTCAGTGGGAGCTTGAGATAGTGATGGATTGGTGGCAATGGTTATGATTTAGAGGATGGTTAACATGTTGTCATTGAGAGCTTGGATTCATAGGTTTGGTGTGAGCTTATGATAGTGATGTGGCATTGGTTGTGTGCATCATGATGCCATGGGATTACTCGGTATCACAGTTCAGTGGGAGCATTTGGAAATGATGTGGATCCATTGTTGATTATGGATGGTTGTCTTTAGTAGGGGTTAATTGGTGTCATGGAGAAGCTCTTGGACTATGTGTGCTACAATGAGAGTTCATTGACATACGGTGTTGGAGATGTTGAGGTATTGTTTTTGACTTGTTGGTTTTGACAGTTGATCCTTGGTTGTAGGATAGTTTTGTTATTATGTCATGGTATACTATTGATTACTAGTTTAGAGTTGTGGCATGGTACATGTTATGATGATTTCAGCATGTGATCTTCTTTTGAGAAGATGTGAGATCATGGTGTCATGTTTATGTTCCAGATTCTACAATTGGAGCTATGATTTTGATCTTGGTTGGTTCTCTTTGTATTGAGTACTTTGATCATTTTCTTGGATTTTAGCATGGATTGATTGGTTACAAGTGCTCATGGATACATGGAGATGTAGGTGAGGTTGGTGTTCTCTTGTGGTTAGAGACATGATTTTTAGATGGTTACTCTTGATGAGATTTCAGCAGGAAGTCTGAGGAGCCTACACCTTGGTTGGATGTGAGTTCAACATGGACCAATGAGGAGAGTGTTCTTGGTTGATTCATGATGACTTGGATATCCTAGAGGAGCATTCTCATTCCCCACTCTTAGTCTACTCAGTGGTTCACTTGAGAGGTATTGCCCATTTTTCTTTCAAGTGCATTATGTTTATGATTTGTCTTCTCATGGATATGGATCTTGAGTCATCGATATTTGACCTCTAGAGGGTTCATTTGAGGAGTGTTGGCATTTTTATCTCCTTGTACATGTTGATTTTAGGAGATGGTTTATTGGGCTGATTTCCTTGGTTTAGGAATGGTTACATTGAGTTTGATCTTCTTGTTTTGAGATGCTTACATCCATGATTAGTTACATGATACAAATGTTATGTTTGATCTTGGTGATTAGACGCTTGGATGTTGTTATGGATTTTGTTATGGGGTGTTGTGGAGGAGATCATACTTGACACAGTTGGCATTTAGAGGTGTGTGTAGGAGGACATGCTATAGGTATTTGGTTTGTAGGTTTTGCATATCATTGCGCATGTTCATTGGCACTACATGTTTACTTCTATGCGATGTTGTTAGTAGACTTGGTATGCCTTGATCACTTGTGATGGTGCCCTCTTTCTGGAATGTTAACGAAGTGACATGTTGTATGTGCTCATTCTAGGTTTTCATTCATCTAGACATTGCCCATACAGTGGGAGCTCCTGGATGTGTATGTCACTCTTTGACAGGTTTGCACATGGAGTTTGTTATTGGAGTTTATGGGTGGATATGTGATGGCATGAGTTTACTATGTTATGTATACCTTGGAGGTATGGATAGTTGGATGTGTTGGCACTTGTTGTGGGTGTCATTTCAGCTATGGTGACTTATTCTTGATAGCTACTACATATTCATTACCTTTGGATTGAGTGTTTATGTTTTGAGATATCAGTTTGAGGCAGGTTTATGCTTCTTTGTGATAGTTAGTGTGACATCTCTTTGGATGTGTTCTTATCTTAGTGCATTGGCATGGTGGAGGATGAGAGCATTCATGGATGAGATGGTGGTCACCTTGGTTCTTGTTACAGGTATCTTGATGGAGCACATGGAGCACTTGGATTCCAGGATGGTACATGTTGCCTATGGAGTTTATTATCTTGATGTTTGAGCTTACTTGTTACCCCATTATGCAATGTATACAAGTGGGAGATTGTTAGAATTAGGTGTTGTACACCTTGCATAATGCTTATAATGTTTAATTTATTATTATGTGTGTGGTGCACCTAGGGGTACCTAGATGGACGTGCATCACTAGGAGCTATAATGTTGGGGCCACTTTATGTTGTATGTAACATTGGAACTTAATTGTAAAATGTAATTATTTAATATTGGGGAATAATAAAATATAATAAAGTACCCAATATTAAATGTGGGGTTACATGATTGTGAGTACATGGTTTTGGGCACATGGTTTATGTAATACCACTTGGTGGTTTTGTGGGAGCTTGTTTCTATAAAAGCAACCACAAGGGTAGTTGTTTAAGGTTGGAGAGTTTGTTGTAGGTTAGCAGGTTGAGCTTGTGCATGTGTGAGGATTTGAAGCATGGCATGGGATGTGTGGATTCATGCTTGTTCACATGGAATGCATGGATAGCTTGTGCTTCAAAAGTGTTCATGGAGTCTCTTCAGATGTATTGTAATGGGTTTTCATTGTTGAATAATACATGGAGTGTTGATGCTTTTGGAAGCTGGTTTTTTCCCTCTTGAGGGTTTTTTGAGGGTATATCTATGTCATATTTCATGGGTATGTTGTCTATTCTCTTGCATGTTGATTTTGAGCACTTATTTGCATGTTTTCATATTTGGGTTATGTGAAAATTGTCATTAGATGGCTGCAAGTTTCCTTGCAAGGTGCCAAGTGGCACCCCTATGGTTAATTAGTTTGTTTTGTTTGTTAAAAAATTGGTTGATGGGGGTTGAACCCCTGACCTCTAGCTTGCAATTTTTACTCTCCACCACTACACCACGTGGGGTCCTCGGAGTATAAAGGTAGCCAGATATATTTAAACAATCCAATGTGCCAAATTGGGGGTCAGGAGGTTCGAACCATTGACCTCCCTCCTTGCAATCTTCTCAACCACCATTGGGACACACATGCTCGACATAAAGGATGGGTGGCTTATGTTATTTAAAGTAAAACAAATTGTTTTTAAGTTAAAAATGAGGCTGATAGTTTGAACCGTCGACCTCCAAATTACAATTTCCTCCCCCATACCATTGTTCCACACACGTTTTGTGTGATATATGATCAAAAGGTATGATATTTGTTATGTAAATTGATGAGACCAAAAAAAACGGGGCTTAGGTTTGAACCCAAGCCCTCTTATAAAAAGGGGGAAATACTTACCATTGAGTCACAACATAAAATTATATTGCACAAATTAATTGAAAGTTTGTATTTTTCAATATGGATAGAGGTTTTTTAAGGGTTTTTCAAGCAAAAACCTTCTATTAGGAGAGAGAAATCTTGGAATACTTCAAATTATTATTGGAGAGGACTATGGTGAGACTATTACGTGTAAGTTGAAGGGCCATTTTGGATGTACCATTTGCATTTGGACATTATAAAGGATCAATCACTTATTGGAGAGGGACCTGGAGACATAGCCCATTTAGGTGAACTTCATTCTCAACTTGCGGGCTCTTGTCTTCTCTTAATTATGTGCTCTATTTTATGTTCTCAATTTCTTTAATGTCTTTGTAAAAAAATTTATTTAAGTTAGAAAAAAGAAGTTATAAAAAACCTTGGTAAGCACCGCCAGAGTTATACTGTTCAATTAAAACATTGTTGACTCATGACTTACTTAAAATTGGGAATAAACAAACTTTCTAGGGATGACCAAAAACACAGTAACACATCTGTAGATGCTAAAATAGAATATGAAGCTAAATTTGTCTTATTTCTTTATTCTTTGCCTAAATCTTGGGAAAATCTAATTATTGTGAAAGGTAGTGGTAAGGAAAATCCAAATATGGAATACATAATCTCCATGCTTCTTTAAGACGAGATGAGCAGAATTTTTGTGAATCTTGGCTCCCACAATGCCTTGCATGTATGGGGTAGTTCCAAAGAGAAAGGGCCTAAAGGGTACAATACGAGGGATAGGTCTAAAGGACATTCTAAAACCCTCAGAATAAGCAAAGTAAAATGTTAGAAGTAGAGCATGTGAAGAAAGAATGCAAGAATAAGAAAAATAATTTTTATTTGTCCAAGGAAAATTATTTTGGTGATTAGTCTAGTATTTTATTTATTTTAACTAACACTATTAGTGATGGTGCTTGGCTTATTGATTTAAGTTGCTCCTACAATATCATTGCAAAGATTGGTTTAATACTTACAAGGCATAGGATGGGGGGATAATTTTTCCTTGGTGATAACATCACAAAAATTATTGATGGTAATGGAAAAGTATAGTTTTTTCCACTACTAGGAGGATTAAAAATATTGATAATGTTTTACATATTTTGAGAATTACAAGAATACTTTCAGTGACCAATTTGAATAATTTTGGAATCATGTGACATTTGATAAGTTTGATTATAGGTTGGTAAGAGAGAGTTTGGTGATAACCAAAAAATCTTGGATAGGGACTTTATTTGGGAAAAAATAATCTACTTTATGTAACTCTTCCAATGTAACTAACAATAAAAATGCATGTATATTGTGGTCTAATGAAATAACTTTCACAATAGAAGAATATGATAGAAAATATATTGCAAATACTTGATGATAACTAAGAATAACAAGCCACTTCGAGGGGGAAAACCTTGAAATATCTCCAATGAGAACATAATTCACAATATGATCATAAAATAAGACTCATAACCTCCTATATATACCTATTTATGCCTAAGATATCACACAAGATGACTTAGATAACCCTTTATAATCCCTAGGCCGACTTAATTAACTAAATAAAAATATTTAATAATGATAATTTGACTTAATTAATGTTGGATAATTCATAGGATCTAATATAAACCTATACTATATTATTCATATGCTTGCAAGAGCTATTTATATAGAAAAAAAACAATGTGGAGGAGGCAAGTAGTTAACAAAAAGTGAAGAATAGTTTAACTATTCATAACTACCCTCAACTACCAATAAACAAATACAATGTAATATGTTATGTTTTTATTTTCTAACATTCCCCCCTTATTACATTATTCCTAAAACCATAAAACCTTACAATTCATCTTGCCAAGGGAGACCCCTTAAGGCTTACATGATAAAACTTGTTGATTACAAAACATGTATACATTATTGAGAAAATTTTCCATGAAAAGAAACAAATCTTGAATTAGGTAAAACTCCTCCAAAATCTCCAAACGAAGGCCGGAAGTCGAAAGGGAGGCTTAACACCAAGAAATGGGGAAGTCAGTCTTAAAGAAGTGAAAGCTAACAAACCGCTAGTTTCTTTGGAGGAAGAGCTTGAGGAGGAGGTATTGCACAATGTTAGTGTTTTTCCTCATTTGGGGCTAATAGGACATTTTAGGGATTTTTTGCCCCGATTGTGTGATTTACACAAATGGATTTTTGAGCATTGGAAACATATTGTAGATGGTTATGTTCAAATCTACCCAGCTACCAGAGGATTTTTTATGGTGGTTTTTGAAACGATGGCTGACAAAAATAAAATTTTGTGTGATTACTTCTAGAGTTGGGAGGAGAAATTTTCTCTATCCTTGAAGCCGTGGCATCTAGCTTTCAACCTTGCAACATAAACTTTTGAAAAAGTTCCTCTATGGGTGAGACTCCCAAACCTACCTCTTCATTTCTGGTTTGACTTTTCCTTAGAGGCTATTGGAAACTCTTTAGGGGATTTTTTGATGGTTGATGAAGGTTCTTCAAACCTTTTGCACTCCACCTATGCCCAGATTTTGGTGGAGATGGAAGTCTCAAAGGCACTACCAGATGAGGTTTCAATTAAAACCTCTAAAGGATGTTGGGTACATCCCTTGGATTATGAAGGGGTACCTTTTTGATGTAGGAGATGATTTCAGATTGGCCATATTGCAGCACAATGTGTAAAATCTAGATGGTCCAAACTAGTGACATGGTGGCAAGATGTCTCACATAGACACTATGTAGTTGAGAAATAGAGGGATTGTAAACGAAAGTAGGATAGGATCAGTCCTTAGGTGGGGGAAAACTTGAAATTATCTCAACAAAATAGGGGTTCAAAATAGCTGGGGGTATCGGGTGACACTAAGAAACCCATCTCAAATGGTGTTGAGGAAGGGAGAGCTCTAGAAATAGAAGTAGAGATAAACCCTCATGGTGCAAAAACTCTGGAATGTAGGGAGAAAATAGGCCCAGCAAAGTTGCAGGAAATAGGGGTGAGTTGGACTGGCAGAAGGAGGCTACAAAGTTGGAGGACGGTTGGCAAGTCATCAGGGGGAGGAGAGACATGAGCTTCAAAAAGAGAATTTTTGCTATGGTCCTTTGGTCTTAGACAAAGAAAAGACCAAGCTGAATGTCAAAATTGCAGTCCTGTTAGAAGGCTTTTTTGAGGGTCTTTTTGTTGTAATGGTTTATCTATGGTGTCTATAGTATTTCTTTTCTAGTGTTGGATTCTACCTTTTGAATCCTTTTGTGCCTAGAGCCTAGTGAATCTTATGTATTTTCTTTAAATTTTTAATATAATAAAAAATCTTATCACCAATCAAAAATAAAAAACAAAAAGAAAACAAAGAACGTTCCCCTCTTTTGATCAAGCTTCACTAAAAGTAGTTCAAATCTCATCATAAATTCACTCTCTCAAACACCAACAGTGTGAAGATAGAGTACTTTGAACTCCATATGCATTTCACTTATTACAAAGAAAAGATCCACTTTTCTCATTGGGTGTGTTAGGTCTCAAAAACATGGATTTTTAGACCATAAGAGGGTTTCAATCTCTTAATACATTTTTGGCCAATGAACAAGGAAACTATAATTGGTCACCTCCTACTCTTCATGCTCTGCTAGACCTAGGTAGGTGTATCTGAATGATAAGGCATATTTGGGAGTTTAAAATGGATCCTACTTTATGCAATCTACTCACAATGGCTCATGGGGTGAAGTAGAAGCAAATCTTGATAACTAATACCTACTGAGAGTGTTTGAATAATCAAGAATGTGAATTGAATTTATATAAAATGTTTTAAAACTAACCAGTGCCTAATCTATTGGTGAATGGAGTTAATGGATGAATGATGGAAATAGAGAAAGATGTCTATGATAGGTAAACCTAATATTTAGCTTAACGCTAACTATTGGGAACTTTTAAATGTTTACACATTTTGCAAACATTCAAGTTTTCTTGTTACAATACTCTTCTTTAATTATCTCAGTGTTATTCCCTCAAATTACTATGATGCTATGAAAGGATTTTTAATTCTTAGTTTAAGGGAAACCAATCAGATTAATTACCTTTAATGGATTTTAATTCCCAAGGGAACCAATTAAGACATGAATTAACTGAAAGGATTTTAATTCTCTCTCACTAGAACCCAATCAAACAATCACACAACAACAACAAATGTGTCCTGATAAATCTCATGAATTTAAATAACTTGAAGAAACCACTTTGGAGACAACACAGTAACAAATAAGCATGAAAATTAACACAACAATTGAAAACCAAAATAGATCACCAATTATGAGCAATCTTCTCCATTATATTGCTTCAAAATATATACATTTATAGAAGAAGTATTTGATATGATATGAATGGATGCAATATGCTATGTGAATGTGCAACTTACTACTACTAGTGGTGATGATAACAAGATGATGAAATCTCAAAATTGGCCTTGGTTTCCTATTTATATAGGAAGCAACAAGATTTAAGCCTTCTACAAAAAGAGACGACCTTTCAAAATTGTCGATGTTAATGGCAACATCGGTTGTATCATTCCAACCTAGATCAAATAAAGAGAACAATTAAATTGTAGCCAATCGACTATTTAATTGTTAAGAGATATCTTCATGAATGGTCACGTCATTTATTAATGGCGATTAATATTTAGTAGAGAGGCACAAATTGTTATAAAGGTGTGATCTCTCTAAGGCCGACCTCACATATTCTATGAATGTGATTTCATTAATAGGAAAATAATTATTATTATGATGCATGGCCAACATGAAGACTTGAATAGTTGCATCCTCCCTTCTTCTCTTGTATATATATGAGGTACTCATTCCTTGTATATCATTGATCTACTTCTTCATCATTCATGGTGTATGAACTTACCAAGGAGAATATTAAAGCTATGAAAGGAGGTTGATATTCAAATCAAAAGAATTGTTTTATTTTCAAGAGGTAGTGTATTATATTAGTTTTGTGTTTGGCCTCCTTACCAGCTTCATTGTAAAAGGGATATTTTCTTTACATTCCATATATAAGTGATATATTGTTTCTGGGTTTTTCTCCCTCAGGTGGAGGGTTTTCCTAGGGTATACTTTGTGTTTGTGTATCTGAATTTTGAATTAAATTCTGCATTAATAATTTGATCATAAAATCAACATGGTATCAGAGCAGGTGTGAAGAAGATCCGATCAGATTTGTGAATTTCTTGGAAGAATTTAAGAGATAAAAATTGTTACACTATCTGGTGTCACGTACTTCATCTCCTTCATGATCATCAGTTGGAAGAATTTGAGGAATTCTAATGTGTACATTCACCTCCATGAACCTTTTGCAAGTCGTGTTCGCCAGCTCATGTTTAGTCTCCCATGTCGGGCTTTCTCTCGGCATGTCTTTGGCGTCTTTATTCTTGTTCGAGAAGACTCGAATTCCTATATCAATGAAACTCTTGTTGGTGGATCTTGTTCAATTTCCTGGTTCATATCTCTGTATTATCACCAAATTTTGTGTGTTCCTTACAAGATGTTATGAGAAACTTATTTGTTAGTCATTGTTCGAGCTCCTGTGTGTGTACTCGTGAGCTTCCTCTGCATGATGGGAAGACTTGTCTTGGTTCGATGCTTCTCTACTGATGGCCATAGTTCATGCATCCATCTATATGATTTAATATTTCCTTGTTCACATTCTACTAGCGGCTGGTGTTTGTCGTGTTGAAGCAATAGTTAAAGTCACATTTTGTTCTTGTTGGGATGTTGTTTCTTCTTCCGTGTGTGCTTCAACTTTGTGCATGATTTCCTTGTACGAAAGACTCATCTAGTGGTTGTATTGTGAAGTCAACTCATTTGGTTGACGTCTTTACTTTGTTTTCTAGCTATGATCTGAAGGGTAGGCTCTTCTGTTTGTTTCTTTAGAATTGGCAGTGAGACTATTTGAGCAACTCTCAGGCATAAGAACTTGAACCATAAGTGGTCAATTGCAATGAGAGCCAACCTATGAAGAAGTATTGGTTGTCACTGGATTAGTCTCCAGTGTTCTTCAAAATAGTTTCACTACTATTGTCATGTATTGAAACATTAAGGAAATGATGATGTTGTCATGACATATGTTTTCTGGGTGCTTTCTTCATATTGGAAAATGAAAACATGTTTATCTGCCAAACTTGGGCTTATTGGGAGAGTTCAGTGATGGCATGGTTTGACTTAATCTAGAGATCTATGTACAACCTTGCAGTCATGATGGATATCAATTATCTTTACATCATTGCAGTCAAGAGCTCGTCTATTGTCAGATCAAGCTGCTAATGGATGATGTTGAGTTCAATAACTGCAACTAAATGATTTCATCAAGATAAGTACTTTCTTTTGTTGTTGTTTATATTTTTTATGTGAAAATTAGTCTGTTGTAGTCGTGTAGATCTGATAACTTTTGGTTGATCATGTTTTTCTCTTGGATCATGATCTAGTGGATGAGATCATTTGGTGTCATCTTCATCATGTGTTTATATCAAGCATGTTGCATATGTTTCATATTTTGATGGGTTGCAGTAGGAAATAGAGTGCATCGTAAATTTGAATGGTCAAAGACCATGTTCAAATTTAACCTTGCCAGGGGCCTGTTTTCAAGCTGTGAAGGGTGTGGACTAATTTGAGCACAAGAGTAGCGTATCTTACTATGTCCAGTATTTTCATCCATGAGAATATTTAAAGAGATAAATATTCTTTGTTTGTTGAGTTATATTATTTTGGATCATGTGTAATTAGTAAAGAGAGATAGTGGTTTCTCTTGAATTATATTCACTGGCATAAGATCCTTTGAAGATTCAAATTACTATTTACAAGTCATTTTTCATGCTAGTTGTGATTTCTGAGTGTGACTCTGAAATAAAAAGAGAACTACAATTTTGATGGTGATAAGTTGGTCACATCGATATCATTCTCTAATGCATGAAGTGTGATAGAGCCTTGAACTCTTGGAGAGAGTTGGTTCTACTTGCTAACTAAATAATATATCCAAGAAATCTATATAGTTGTATAGATTGTCTTTTACTCTCAAACAGCTTAGCACTCTAAGAAGAGTAAAGATGTAAGAAAGAGTTATATCAAAATTCACCAAAGATAAGTTTCTTTATCCCTTCATCCCGATCTTTGATAAATTTCTTTAGGTTGGATTTATTTATTCATGTTTTAATATTGTTCATAAATTCTTATGTGTTCATGCTTATAAATCTCTTGTCATAAACCTTAGTACCATCTCTAGCCTTGATATTTCTTTCGATAGTTATAAACTGTTTGTAATCTCTCTCTAAATCGCTTCCAGGATAAATCTAGGAGCAAGAAGGTGATGAGAGATTGCTTAGCGACGAAAAGCTTGAGGCATCTTGTGAGGAAGTCATGCCAACCAAAGAAATAATCAAGCGTGAAGTCACAACTTGCAGCCATGGGACTGAGTTGGTGGCTAGAGGGAGTTCACTTCTAGAAGACCCCCTTTGCAATCTCTAAGGCAGGGATCAAGAGGGAGTTCTATGACTCACTGAGAAGAAGTGAAGGTTGCAGCGCTGCAAGATGGATGATAAAGTCCTTGGAAGACCTCTTTAGCTGCTGAGAACAGAATTGCACAAGTTAATCTATTTGAATTTGTCATTGGCAATCTTGGACGAAGAGGTCAGAAGGTTGATACAAGTGCTTGAAGATTCAGAGGGAGCCTACTGAACCTGAAGAAGATGGAAATTGATTGATCATTGATATTAGACCAGAGCATTTGCTATGCTGAGTGCACTTAGTCAGCTCATGTGAAACCCTACAAATACATCGAAGGTGTCAAGCATATCCCCGAGATACTTGTGTGGCATAGTTGATATGACTTGAGGTACTCTTCTAATGTGGACCTAGGAGCCGCTTTGATATAATGATTCGATTGCTGTGGAGTACATTAATTGGAAGAGCACTCTCTAGATGTTGCTTCAGCTTGGGATCCGGGCTATGATTCTCGTGCAGCAAGAAGCAGTCATCTGTAGTGTTGAGTACAGTAGAGGCAGAGTACATTGCAGCTTGTGTGGTAGCTCGGGAAGCAGTGTGGCTTCGTAAGCTCCTTGCAGGATTGTTTGGACAATCAATGGAGCCTACTATCATTCATTGTGATAACCAGAGCTGTGAAGCTTTCTGTCAATCCTGTGTTTCATGACAAAACCAAGCATGTTAAGATCAAATACCATTATATTAGAGATATGGTATTGAGGAAGCTATACAGTTGAGGTATGTCAACACTGATGAGAAAATGATAGACATTCTCACCAAGCCTCTCTCCAAGATAAAGTTTGTGTACTTTTGAGATAAGCATGGTATGGTGGAGAATACAACCCTAACTAAGGATTCTCAATATCAATGATCCTCTTTAATGAGTTCTCTATGAGAGAAGTTCGAGGTGAAACTTTGTTAATACATTCTCCTTCTTACAAGAGACGCTTTGAGGTGAAAGCCCTTGTTTCCACCCTCTAGGAGAGCCATGGTGATGTCATATGTGTGGACTCCATGACAAGATCACGGAGAGAGTCCATGATGATTTTTTGTAATTCTGTGTTTCACCCTCCTCAGAGAGCCATGGTGAAAGTCATGTTGAGGATAACATCACGCTAGCATGAACACTTGTACATACCCATACATGGTTGTAGCCATTATGGTTGATATCATGTTGAGGTGATATCTAATATCACAATGAGGTGATATCATTTCTTTTCCACATA
This sequence comes from Sequoia sempervirens, assembly GCA_007258455.2. Lineage (NCBI taxonomy): Eukaryota > Viridiplantae > Streptophyta > Pinopsida > Cupressales > Cupressaceae > Sequoia > Sequoia sempervirens. The sequence continues at coordinate 68,051 of VDFB02178834.1, forward strand.
TGGTTGTAGCCATTTTGGTAGACATCATGATGAGGTGATATGACTTGTGCAACTAGAAGAATCCTCCATAGCTGAGAGGGAGTGTTGATGTTAATGGCAGCATCGATTGTATCCTTCCAGCCCAAATTGAATAAAGAGAACAATTAAATTGTAGCCTATCGGCTATTTAATTGTTAAGATTGATCTTCATGAATGGTCATGCCATTTATTAATGGTGATTAATATTTAGTACAAAGGCACGAATTGTTATAAAGGTACAATCTCTCTAAGGCCGACCTCACATATTCTATGAATGCAATTTCATTAAGAGGAAAATAATTATTATTATGATGCATGGCCGACATGAAGACTTTAAGAGTTGTGTCCTCCCTTCTTCTCTTATATATATATGAGGTACTCATTCCTTGTATATCATCGTTCTACTTCTTCATCATTCATGGTGTGCAAACTTACCTAGGACAAGATTAAAGCTATGAAAGGATGTTGATATTCAGATCAAAAGAATTATCTTATCTTCAAGAGATAGTGCATTATATTATTTTTGTGTTTGGCCTCCTTACCAGCCTCATTGTAAAAGAGATATTTAATCTACATTCAATATATAAGTGATATATTGTTGCTAGGTTTTTCTCCCTCAGGTGGGGGGTTTTCCTAGGGTATACTCTATATTTGTGTATCTGAATTTTAAATTAAATTCTACCTTAATAATCTGATCATAAAATCAACAAAAAATACTCCTTTTACTAACAACTATTAAATTAGCATAATCAAATAAATAACAAGGCTTAAGACATTTAGACAGATGATTCCTTAAATCAATGTGGAAATCTCATGATCATTGAACTATCAAAGCTTTCCTCTCCATGATAGACGTCCAGATGCCCTCACCTTAGTGACCTACTCATCTAAAGCCAAATACTTTTCTTCCCACTGATACATCATAAAATTTGATGGCCTCCGATATTTCTGGATCTTTGGTATGTTTGCAAGATGATTCTGCCATCAACTATCTAGTAGTGCCTTTGTATCATTGAAAAACTTTAGATACCTAGCATCAAGAACAATTAATACATCCATGGTCAAATTGAGCCTATGAAGACCGGTGTCACCATCCTCATGTACATGGGTTATACACTTATGAATAACCTAATCAAATTCCCTCTTCCACTCATCGAAGTCTTTCACTTGACCATCAACTTTCACAATTTCTAGTGTATACCATTGTTTTAAGGTATGGAATGAATCCATTCATGTCACAATCCTCTTATCCTCCCCTTGTATATATTGAAATTCATCAACAATCATCTTCATTGTTTGCTCAATTGGTTTTAATGTTGTAGGAGAATCAAGACTCCTTTGTAGAACTCTACATAACTTAGAGTGTGGTGAGTGGGTTTCCACCTTTTCAATAGGGGGTCCAATACAAGCATATGTGCTTTTGTTTGATCAATTGCCTCATGGAATGATTTAAAACTATCATGCACACTCTCTAGTTTATCAATAACCAACTTTATCCTGTGCTCAAGAATCTTTTCCATAACTTCACAAACTTGCCTCTTTACTTTATCCCTGGTTTAATTGTTGGCCTTCTTCATTTCATCCACTTCCTTCTCAAGATCCTTTGTTTTCTCAACATGAATTCTCTATACAACTTTCAATGGAGCACTAGGAGGCTTATATAACACTATCTCCTTGCTTTGTGAAGTTCTTGCTCCTTTTAGCTATTGTTTCAATTTGACATTCTCCATAAATAGTTTATTAATTTCATCATTTAGGAACCTTTGTTCATTTTCATACTCCTTCAATCTATCATCCAATCCTTTAATAGTTGCATGAGTGAATATGGAAGAATGCATGATCATTGTGGCTTCCTCCAAAGGGGTGGTGTCCTGTATTGTCCTCATCATTGCTACCCCTTTCATTCCTTGAATTACATCTAGTAATTTTGGATTTTGTGTCTTTTTTTGTTTGATCTATATAGCCAAGGTTTCAATCTTTGGATTATACCCAGTTCCACTCATTCCTTCATCAAATTCAATCTCTACAACTAGCATTGGATGTTCTTGAGACCATACTTGATCAAGCAAAAATATTTTATTTAATTCCAAACCAGGGAAAATTAGAATTTTTCTCTTCAAAATCATCTATCTACCCTTCTAGGGGCTAATGTCAATGTAACCAACTCTTAATCCATTGAAGGTATGTGCTACCATTTGATTATTCTCTGGTTCTTCAATTCCTACTTGATCTGACTCCATTTTCTCTTCAATTTCTTTTATCTTCATCTTTCTCCACAAATCCCTAAACTCTGGAGTCTTGATGAACTCATAATCTTCTATGAATCTCTTGACTGCAATTTCCCATTCATCTTGTTGTATCTTTGTACTTGTCTTTTTAGCATCATCCATCCTTTCCTCATGCATATGGGAACTGGTCTCATGGATTGGATGATCAACCTCAACATCACCCTTTAGTGACTACATTACGGTGGCCAATTCTTCAGTGTCTCCCTCCCCTTCACTCTCTTCATAAGAGACTAATGGTTTAATGCTTTTTGTCCTTTGTCTCTTAGGAGGCAACTGCTACATAGGGGGTTCAAAGTTTGTACCTGGGGTGTGCTCTACAGTTGTGCTACCATCATGTTCTTGGAGATATATTTCCCTTTTTTAATAAAAATCTTCAAATTTACCAATTATTAGATCTATTCTCTTGATGGGGTCTTTTTTTTCAACAAAAAACCCATGAAAATCTATGTTTTTGCTTCCTATCTTCTTCAAATTTCCTCATATATTCCCATTTTTCCTTCTTCTAAATACTTTTTGGAAAGTAAGGAAATTTCTTATCACATCCTCTTCATAATCCACTTGGTGTGCCACTATCATTTTGGTAAGAATATTATTCCTTATGTTATTCATATGATTTTCAGGGTCAAAGCCCCTTCCTTTTCAAGAATCCAATGCATATCTTGTCTTCAAATAATATTGTAACTCCTCCTGTGTGTCTGAGCCTATTGTCCAATCTTCACACTTGGTTTGGTTTGACAAAAATGTGCCCTTCTTCTATTTTTTCATTACATCCTTTTCCATCCACATCATTTGCCACATAAATTCAAGAAATGCTAATCTGAGTGGCACAAACTTTGGCAGTATGTGTGGAGCAACAGGGCATCCATAAACTCTTATTATTGTAACTTCTGGGAGGAGGAACCAATCACCAAAATTATATGTGTGACCCTGTTCCTGTCTTAGGGCCAAAGGTATTAACAATTGTTGCATTTTGTTTGGAAATCTTGGTATAGAATAACCATGAAATCCAAGGATTTTATGCATAAAATCTTCATAGAATATAGCAAAGCTTGAATTCTTTCTCCAACTATCCCAAATATAGCACCACTTCTGGATAGGTGTGGGATTCCTTTGCTCATCCACTCTAGCCAATTCCATTTTCTTAGTCCAATGGTACCGATTCTGGTACAATATCAAATGACATAGTAGGGAATAGTGTCTAAATGTAATCAGTGCTTTGTCCTCTATGACTTGTGAGAATTCATCATCCAACGCCCTCTCAGGGTATGAATCAAAGTCATATTCAATATTAGTCTCAGGGTTTTGAATTCTCATGGCTATCATCATCAAGCTTATTGGAATTTTATCTTGAGCATCCACCCCTAGTACTTGGCATAGAGCTAGATATGTATTCTCAAAATAATATTGAAAATCTGTAACAATGAATGGTTCAGTAGTGGTAGTAGAAATGGGGATTGTTTTGTTACCAATGCATCTCTTCATATATAGGGGTATCTCATCACTTCTATAAGTCCTTCTTAACCTGGTATAATCTTCCTCACTCTTCTGTAGGTTTATTTTGGTCAGATTCTACTTGTTTAAGTCAAAACACTCAATGATAGTTGCTCTGGTTACCTCTACCAATATTGAGCCATTTGGAAACCTTATTGTTTTGGTAGCAGAGTGATAATGTTTGGCTAGTAGCCTAATAAACTCCACATCAATAAACACATTCGAGACAATCAATTTTGCTAAATTGAACATCCAAGGGTTTGACACTAGATTCTTCTCATTTCTCTTACTATAAAAATACTAAAATAAGTCCCACCTAGATCTGGGAATGAGAGGATCCCCGCAACCCTATGTGGTTTCTACGAGAAATTTCTTATTACCCTCCTTGGTTGATTGTGGAAATATATCTAGTATAGACTGGTAGAGTGGTCTCTTCTTTACCTTAGGTTCTTCTTCCTTAATTTTGGCCTTACTTTCTTTTAATTATGATTGTTTTCTTTGAGGAGGAATATTTCAATTTTCTCTACTATGACTTCAAATAACAAAGCTATACTAAATACTACACCAATCAAGCTTCTTCAGAGGGTTATTCATGCACTTACCCAAGTGCTTAGCATCCGTAGAGCTCCTTTTCTTAGTGTCCTCAGCTCCGTCCACAACAATGCATTTCAACTAAGCACAGTCTTAGGAAAATTTACTTGCTTTTGAGGGTGTGGTATTTAGTCATATTAGTATTAATTCCAATTCTTTGCTAGATAGTTTCCCAACAAGCTCAAATCCTTGAAATTAATTTTGCAGCGTGTGTTAGGGTGGTTGATGTGATTTTCTACATTTATTGCTGCAAATTATAATGATGTCACAATTACCATACTACAACCATCTCTTATTATACCCACTACAGTACAATGGTATCGAGTCTTATGCTCTTTTATGTACTTTGTCTTCTCATTTTGTGTTTTTTCAAGATAGTGGTGTATATACCACCATACCACATCCATATTATCCACCTCATGCAGTACTGCGGTGTCCACTTTTCTTCCAATGCTTATCGCTATACCACATTGCTTAAAACTTCTTGTTGTGGGGTTGCAGTGTATACCGCTCTACCACATGTGTTGCTTACCCTCCTAGTTGTGTAACGGTGTATGCTTTATTCCTTTTTTATTTACCACCTTACTACACTCCTTTGAATCTCCTTATGTGGGATAGTGGTATGTACCGCATTACCATATTTCCTTATAATTCTCCTTGTGAGGTGGCAATGAGTACCACTTCACTATGCATGCTATATAATCTCCTAGTGGGTAAGCAATACAATAGTGGTTTACACTTTCTGGGAGATCCTTATTTTTGCTAAAATCACATGTTTTTAGAAAATATAATGATTTAAGCCTTGAAAAGTTCCATTTAAAGGATTCCAATTGAAGAGGGTTTGATCAAACCATCTTAGACCAAGCCCCCTTTGCATAGAACCTCGCTAGTTTTAAACCATACCTATAACGGAGTCTCCTTTACACCTATCAAAATGCTGATAAAAAATCACTTTTGATTTACCTTTTGGGGGATCAAATGACTTCATTTAAAATTTATTTTTTGTAAGTATGTATTCCTTATTATAAGCTTCCAAAAAAGTATAATTTTAATTAAATTGAATTTGATTATTATATTTATTTTTTATTTCTTGTGAATGTAGGTTTTTCACCGAAATCAAGCTCTCTGTTCTACACGTGTGGAAAAATAGAAGATTATCAAAAACAAATTAAAAAATATGAGTGCACGAGATATTGAAGTTCTTGATCCAACAAAAAAAAAATGAATTTCAATACATACAAAAAAAGTTACGCGTTATATAGTTTGCCTATGTCTGAATTATAATTGGTTTAACTTTGAAACTTGATTAAAAAAAAATAATTCAATAAAAAAATATCTAACCAAGTGGAAGCACTAGATATCGGAGTTACAAATCTAAATTCAAAAGAATTAGAATTTTATCCTTTATGGAAAAAAATTTATGGATTATACGGTGAGCGTCACTCCTTAAAAATGTTGTTTTTTGAAAAAAAAAACTTGTTTTTGAGGGAGATGGAAAAAGAGGTAATCTGATTCCAAAATTTTTGAAAAAAATATATTTAGAATCTACAGACAAAATTTCACGAAACTCTAGTTTGCATCATCTTCAAATTCCTCAGGGTTTAGCCACTATCAATGCCAGAAAGTGAAGATATAGTTAGAAAAAAATATTTTATTGTCTAGTTTGGCCAAAAATTGCAAACCACTATTGTGGGATTACCTACTCGGTATGGTGGTAAGGGATTATTTCATAGCTTGGAAACTGCCAACCCACACTACCTTTATTTTGATGTTGCGGTATTGAGGTAAAGGAAATTTTTTATTTATTTATGATTATCTGGAGGAATAAATGGGTATATACAAAGGGAATGTTGGTGATAGTATGGTTCTTGTCACACAACTTTTTGCATTTCATGTTAGACGAAATGTAAAATAAATGGTAATGGATTTTGGTGTGTAAAATGTGAATGAAAAAATGAAAGCTGGTGGATGTTTGATGAGAAATTTTTTGCTCCAACAATGGCTCCGATTGGGGATGAAAAATCGTGAGTTCATTGCAAGAATCCAGAAATGATCTATGGGAAGTAGACCATGAATGAATGTGATATGATGGGTTGGGGAATGGGATGGAAACCTAAGACTAGTGTGCATGGAAAAATAATTTTTTAAGAAGTATTTCAAGAATTGTCCATGCACTGACAATTCTTGACCTTCTCCTAGAACTATTGTGCATGGAAAATTGTTTTAAGAAAAGAAGTTCTTCAAGAATTTTCCATGCACTAACAACTCCTGATCTTCTTTTGACATATTTTGAATATAGTAAGAATCTTCACCTCCTTTTCCTATCACAATAAAGGGTCCTATCCAAAGAGCTTGAAACTTTCCATGTTTCCCTTTATCTTGACACCTTGCATTCCATAATAGGACCATATCATTCACCTCAAATTTTCTATCCTTTTCCCATCTATCAAACAAATACTTCATCTATGATTGCATTTTTGTGTTTTGTTCCTAGGCCAGACTCCTAATTTCATCTAGTTCTACCAATTGCTCTATTCTATCCTCCATAGGTTCTGGGATATCTAGGTCTTCTTGAAGTATGAACTTATATATAGGTAGAAAGTTTTGCATAGGTATTCTGGCTTGTGTCCCATATACCAGTTCAAAGGGTGATTTACTAGTTGACTTCTTCACAATGATCCTATCAACCCATACTCCCATCCTCAATTTAGAATCCCAAGCCTTTTTATTCTTGTCCAACAACCTCTTAATGATTTTCAAGATACTCTTGTTGCTTAATGCAAACTACCCATTTGCTTGTGGATGATAAGGAGAGGCATATGAAATTGTGATGCCACATGTTTTACAAAAATTTCTAAATTCTTCTTATCTGAAACACATACCATTATCTGTAATTATCCGTACAAGTATTCCAAACCTTGTAATGATGTTGTCCATCAGAAATTTTGTTACAACTTTACTAGTGGCCTACTTTGTTGGAAAGGATTCTATCCATTTTGTGAAGTAATCAGTTGCCACTAATATCCATTTGTGACCTCCACTGGATTTTTCTGGTATTTCTCCAATAAAATCAATCCCCCACTAATGAAAGGGAGCTTCAACTTGCATCGGTCTAAGTGGTAATGCTCCTTGGTATTTCATTTTTCTAGAAAAAATTTGGCAGGCTTCACACTTTCTTACATAAGTGAAAGAGTCATTGAAAACCCTAGGCCAGTAGTATCTAGCCCTCAAGATCTTGTGGGCAATGGTTTTGACTGAAAATTGTCCCCCACATACTCCTTCATACATCTCCTTTAATACATGATTTTCTTTTGATTCATCTAGGCATAATAGCAGTACTCCATCTCTATTTTTCTAGTACAAGTCACTATCCATGAAGGAATATTTTGAGGCATGTAGCTTCAAGGTCCTCTTTTGATTTTCATTCAAGTTCTTAGGGAACTTCTAGTTTTTTAAGTAATACATTATTTCAGTGTACCATGAGGTTTTCTCTATGCTTGCAATCATACCTTCTTCTTCCCCTGTGTTGCATATTTGAGATGCTTCAAGATTTGATTCAACCATTGGCTTGGCTAGGCCTTGTCCTCTTACCAACTTATTGATTTGTATCTCAATATCGAATTAATGAATCCTATTAATCCATTTGCATGTTCTCCCTGTAACTTTGGTTTGTACAAATACATCCTTGACTACAACATTTGGAACATATGCAATTATTTTTGTTCCCACCAAATAGGGTTTGAAAGCTTTTACTGCTTTGACAAGTGCATATGCATGCTTCTCTATAATATCATACTTTAATTCAGCTTCTTAGATGGACTTTCTAAAGAATGATATAGGCTTCTCATACCCTTCATCATTCTTTTATAACATTACTACTACAATAGTGTGGTATGATGCAAATAAAAAGATTTGAAAGGGTTTACTAAAATCAAGGGATTTTGATATTGGGGCTTCCTTGATTTCCCCTTTTGTAGATATAAACGCATCGAGTGTTTCTGCAATCCAGTCAATCTTGGCCCCTTTCTTCAACATCTTTGAGATAGGTTTGACAATTTCAGCAAAGTTTGATATGAATCTTCTTACAAAGTTTATTTTTCCAAAGAAAGACTGAATGGCCTTTAGGGTCATAGGAATAGGGATCTTATCTATAGCTTCTACCCTCTTTGGATCAATTTTGAACCCTTCTTTGGACACTATGTGCCCCAATAACTCTCCCTCTATTACAACAAAATGATATTTTTTAGGATTTAGGGAGATGCCATACTCTAGGGCCCTGAGGAAGATTTTCTCAAGTTTTTCGATGTGGTCCTCTTCTTTCTTGGAATATGCAGTGAAATCATCTCGGTATACCACGATTATTGTATTAATTAGATCAACAAAAGCACCATCCATATCTCTTTGGAATGTGGCACCAACATTTGTTAGGACGAATGGCATCCTTACATACACCTATGTGCCCCAAGGGGTAGTAAATTCAATCTTATATTGTTCTAATTCTTTTACCTTCACCTGGTTATACCCTTAAAATCCATCCATCATGGATAATAATTCAGAACCAGTTACCCTTTGCAACATGGCCTCCATATTTGGGAGTGGGTAATTGTCTTTAAGGGAAGACACATTCAGATTTCAAAAGTCCACACACATCCTTTCTCCATTCTTCTTTCTGACAGACACCAAGTTAGAGACCCAAGTGGAATGCTTGATGGGTTTGATGATACCTCCCTCCTTGACTTTCATAAGTTCCTCATGCATCTTCAGTTCCAAGGTAGGGTTTATTGGTCTTTGTTTTTGTCTAAAGGGTTTTGCATCAAGTTTTAATGGAATTTCATGTTGGAACAGATCTTCTTTGTATGCCTTAAGGTCACCATACGACCATGTGAAGACATGCTTATACTTCCTCAATAATGAAAACAACATCTTTCTGATTATTGGGCTTATCCTTTTCCCAATGTATACCTTCTTTGGAGCCAACTCAGTGCCTAGGTTTATCTCTTCAATGTCTTCCCTCCTTACTAGTGTTTTCTTCATAACTGCTTGATCATTCCCATCAAACACCCTTTCTAGTGGCACTAGTCCTATAGGGATCTTGTTTTTCTTGAGCTGCACAACTTCCTAGCTGAATACAGTTTGTTTACCATCTACTTCTTCCACAAATGCACTAAAATCAATCTCTTGTGCCTCATACTGATCAATGCAATGTAAGAACTTGATCAAATATGTATCATCATTAAAAACCTACCAATTGTAGAAGTTGTTAGGGATTGTAGGCATGGCCTTGAATTCTACCTATGAAATTCTTGCCAAGGTAGCATCATCCCTTTTCAAGGCTACATTTTCCAAGAAATCAGCCATCAAGTTTTTAGATCTATTTATCCACTCAATGGAGAAGGCATCAAAAATCTCAATAATGTCCCATACAAAATTTCTATATTACTTCAATCTTTTATTTTTGTGGAGTACTTTGATATTACTTGTGAAACAACTAATTCAGAGTCCCCAAGAATAGTTAACATTTTGATCCCATGTTTAGTGGCCATGTTTAGGCCTATCAACAAGGCCTCATACTCTGCTATATTATTTGTGCACTCAAATGTTAGCAGAAATGAGTATTTAAATGTTGTGACCTCAAGTGAAATGAAGAAAATTCCTGATCCATTCCCTTCTCTACTATAGGCTCCATCAAATTATATTTTCCATATGCCATGTTCATTCTTGGAGACATCCCTAGCAATCAAATCTGTGTTGAGTAATTCAGGGTTTGAGTGTTCAATTTCTAAAACTCCCCAAGTCTACATCACAAAAATAATTCATTTGATTGGGATCAAAGAGTTCAATGACATGTTTATATCTAGGATTTCTATACAATTTGACTTCCCTTCCATTCACTTGTATTGTGATATAAGACAAGTCTAGTTGAACATTCCCACCAACTACTGCAGTCCATTTCCTTGATAGTAACATCCCATAGTAAGGTGGAGTGTCTACCACAGTAATGTCAGTCCTATATGTCACCTCTGGGTATGATGCCAATTTTAGTCCCACATCCCATATCACTCCAAATATAGGGACTAATCTATTATCCATGGAATAGAACTTCCCATATGTAGTATTCACCCACAGATCTAGTTATTTCATGACAGCTAGAGGCATGATGTTGATTGTTGCCCCTAAGTCAATCATACTATTTTTCACCAACTTGTTGTTGATCACCAATATAGTATAAAATGGATCTACTTGGGAAGGATTCTTTGTGAGTGTATCTCCCAAATATACTTCAGATGTATTTGTAATTTCCCTCTCTACAACATTAACTTCCATATTTTGATCCTTCTATTTGTGGGATGTGTTGGTGATCATTTTGAGGGTTGTATCTCTAAACTCATTAATCTTCATCAACTCCACTAAAGGGACTATCATCTTTGTTTGAGCCAGTGCTTGGGCCATGCCAAATGAAGTGGAAGTGATCCCTTGTTCAACATTCTCAATTTTAGTAACTCTTTTCCCTTCATTTTGGATTTTGTCATCCCTTAGTGTTTTCTCAAGTTCAATGTATGTAGTCTCCTTTTGAACATATTTTTGAGGCTTCTTTATCTCACCCTTCTTTTGATTAGATGGGACATTCTCCATGATCTTCTATTCTTTTATGAACATGATTCTTGGTGTTCTTCGGTCTCCAATTGTGGGTTTGCTTCTTAAGTTGTATTTTATCCATTTTACCTCAGCCACAACTTTTGTTGTGACAGCCTCTTTTCTTCCTTTGTTGGTGTTCTTAACTGAAACTGAGGTGTTGTATTGTATGCATATGCTTCTTCTTGTGTTTTTTCTTCATGGTCAGAAAACACCTCTTGCTCCATATTCACATTGTCCTTTTGATTTTTGACATCATATTCGTACCCCTCCTCCTCAGAAGAGTATCCTTCACCATTTTGATGAGACCTCCATCTTAACATGTTTACAGTGTGGCCATCTCTATCTTGTTCTTGTGACCATTCATCTTCTTGACAAGCTTGAGCCACTACATAATGTTCAGGGGCATGGGGTCTATGGCAAGGTGAACACCATGGTGTGGTACCTATTGCATGTGCTCCATGTTTTTTCAAGGGATAAGGAGTCTCTTTCCAATTTAGTTTTCCCACTTTTCTTCCATCCTTCCAAGTAGTATTATAGAGCATGCCATGCAATCTTGGCCTTTCATTTCTATACTTATTTTCTTGTTTGTTCTGGGTATTGATGGGATTTTGTGTTATCCTAAGGTTATCCCTTTTCCCAATCATGCCAACAACTTTTCTATTATTTTTAATGGTTAAGGTTTCCTTTTGTGCTTCAGTCAAACTTCTAGGGCATCTGTTCTAGAGTTCATACCTTGTTTTTGGATCAAAGGACTTTAAATAGACACTCAAAGCTACTGGGTCAGCTAATTTAGATCCATGTGGTATCTTATTGGGGAGCTTGGAGAACCTTTAATTAAAATCATAAACTTATTCATTCTAGTGTTTCTGAATACTTATTAGTTCATGTAGAGTGAATTCAGGAGCACACTGATTCCAAATTGTTCTATAAATTGATCTTGGAAGTCTGCTACATAGGTGATTGAAGCATTTGGTGGGCTATTCAACCAATCACTTGCTTCTTCAGTTAGAGAGATCATGAACAACCTCAGAAGGACATCCTCATGATCCATAGCTATATCTTGTACAAAAGGATTGAAGTTTTTGATGTGTTCTTCAGTTGTTGTTACACTATTCCCTATGAATCTGGGGACGATATTTCTCTAGTTGCTATCAATGGGATATGAGTATAGTTGATATACAGAAAATTCAAATTATCTTCTTATGCTTGTGGGGTTCTGTAGATAGGGGTTCTGAGGTGGTGGATTAGGGTAATATCCATGTTGAGGCTATTGGTATACATTTTTTTGGACGTTGTGGTGAGGATACACATATTTTTGTGGCACATGATGGTGTGGTATGTATTATTTTCCAGGTGGTGGAATGATATTGGTGTTTTGTGGTGGTGGATTTTGTGGTACATGATGTTGCACAGGCTAATTGGATCTTCTAGCTTTGTTTTGGGGTGCTCTTGAAGAACTTGGACCACCTGTATTCTGAGATGACCTCTGTGGATTGGAATTACCTCCTTTTCTATGGGGATGGATCTATTTTGGTGCTCTTGATGCATTAAAATTTAACTAAGACATTTGTTGATTTAGATCTTGACTCCTTTTTATCAATTGTTGTCTTCTTTTAATCTCTTCTTCCTTCCATTGTATATATTCTTCTACTTCTTGGGTAGTCATCCCATCTTAATTCCCAATAGGGAGAGAGTGACTCATAGATCCATACGAGGTTTCTCCTTCTTTCTATGATGAAAATCTTTGATCATATCCTTTTTCTATTTGATATTTTTCTTCCTCCAGTTGGGAAATAAATTCATTTGTTTTATGAGGGTCATCCTTGAAGTTGACAATAGGAACCATTGTTTTCTTGTCCAAGTGGAGTTCAGGGATCCCTGCACAAATTATCCTCATGATGTTCTGACCCATGCAGTGGATCAAAGTTGTTGTGAAATGTAGGTGGTTGCTCAAGAACATTCTCCTGATCAATGAATGTTGTGTTTGGATTTTTAGATTCTGCTTTGTTCCTATTTGTGTTAGACTTTGATGTAGGAGATCCATGTTTGTCTATCTTCCTACCATTTTTCTTCTTGGGACTTTCCTGATGCAAAGATCTCCTGCCATTCATGCTGGATGATATGGTGTATCTTTGGTGTCTATGATCTACACTTTCTGATCTAATGCTTACTTTATCAGTCATAAAAAATTTTAAGAGTCACCACCTACTTTTTCATAAGTAGCAAAGTTTAAGGTTTGAATGAATTTTTTCCTTTTCCTAGCGAAGTCTCTAATCTATTATGATGGTTTTGAATGACACTATGATGAAGGGAATGGATTTAGAATTGTCTTCATCCCTAGTAGAGTCATCAATCTGTTAGGTGTATAACTCAGATGGGGAGTGCAAATGACACAATTATGAACCTCTGGTTGAGGACCAATTTTGAAACATTATTGACTCTATAAATGGATAGGCTGGAACTAATTTTTTCTTGAATCTCCCCAATAGAGTTGTCAATTTGTTAGGTCTCAAAAACATAGGTTTTTAGACCATACGAGGGTGAGAGCCTCTTAATATGTTTTTGGCCAATGAACGAGGCAACTATAATTGGTCACCTCCTACTCTTCAGGCTTTTCTAGACCTAAGTGAGTGTACATGAATGATAAGGAAGATTTGGGAGTTTAAAATGGATCCTACTTTAGGAAATCTACTCACAATCACACATGGGGGTGAAGTAGATGAAAATATTGATAACTAATACCTACTAAGAGTGTTTGAATAATCAGGAATGTGAATTGAATTTATATAAATAGTTTTAAAATTGACTAGTGCCTAACCTATTGGGTGAATGGAGTTGATGGATGAATGGTGGAAATGGGGAAAGGTGTGTATGATAGGTAAACCTAATATTCAGCTTAACTCTAACTATTGAGCACTTTTAAATGTTTACACCTTGTGCAAATGTGCAAGTTTTCTTGTTACAATACTCTTCTTTAATGATCTCAATGTTATTCCCTCAAATTACTATGATGCTATGAAAGTATTTTTAATTCTTAGTTTAAGGGAAACCAAACAGATTAATTACCTTTAACAGATTTTAATCCTTGAGGGAACCAATTAAGATGAATTAACTGAAAGGATTTTAATTCTCTCACCAGAACCTAATCAAACAATTACACAACAACAACAAATGTGTCCTGATAAATATCATGAATTTAAATAACTTGAAGAAACCAATTTGGAGACAACACAGTAACATATAAGCATGAAAATTAACACAAAAATTGAACACCAAAATAGATCACCAATTATGAGCAATCTTGTCCATTATATTACTTCAAAATATATACATTTATAGCAGAAATCTTTGATATGATATGGATGGATGGAATATGCTATGTGAATCTAGCCTACTACTACTACTGGAGGTGATGATAACAAGATGATGATATCTCAAAATTCCCGGCCTGGGTTTGCCTCATTGGAGCCAATGAAGCTGATCACCTTCCTGAGAGGAAGCGTGCTTCCAGAGCCAACAACACTACTTTCACCAAGCTATTTTGGTGTATAGTAGAAAGAAATCACTTGGGATTGGAACCATTTTGGTTCTGTGCTATTACTAAATCAGTGAGGAAAGCCACATGATCTGATCAAGGAAGAAACTTTCTCCTCATGAACTAGACATCTGATTCCCTTAGGCCTCTGTCCCAGCTGATGCGCTGCTACGGTACCGCTCGTCCAGTGGCCTGATGTTCTGCCTTGCGGATCTTTTGGGCCATCGTGCCATGGATAGATGCGCTATAATGGGCTATCCACCATTCGGTTCGCTGGCCAATTGTGGCTTTTCGATATCGTCAGAACAAATTAAATCAAAATGCGGTCAGGTGGGCTGACGGTTGTCCAGCACGCGTATCTCTGCCGGGTTCCATGCGCGTAACCAGTTTTCGCTTAAGGGAAGTTCCCATATCCGGTCTTTCGCGACCGCATCAAATAACTTTCGTGTTCTGGGTATTTGTTTGTTTACCGGTGATGGAATGATCCGTCCGACATTCACCAGTCATCGCATCCTCGCCACGCGCCTTCTGGGTAAATCAACAATGTCACTGTTTGTCTTTTGCGCTTGGTTGGTTTTAATGTTGCGAACGTCCAGGAATTCACCAGCGTCCCAACTGGAACCGAGTCGCGATGAATGGGTTGACCTGCAGACCGGGATCCAGCCCTACAGGCATATGGCGGTAGTCAAATTCCTGGGGTGATTTTGCTTCAAATTATCATGCATGCTCTTTGGTTTATCACTTCGCCAGCACGCGCGCACAGCGCTGTCCACTCAGAATCACGCTTTCCACTCTTCCTGAAACTTGTCTCTTTGCTAATGCTTCTGGTTTGCGCACCAGCCAGTTCCGGTCGCTTCCTTCTCCGAGGACCTTTAGTAATTCTCTATACAAATTTCAATGGAGCACTAGGAAGCTTATATGACACTATCTCCTTGCTTTTTGAAGTTCTTGCTCCTTTTAACTATTCTTTCAATTTGACATTCTCCATAAACACTTTATTAACTTCATCATTTAGGAACCTTTGTTCTTTTTCATTCTCCTTCAATCTGTCCTCCAATCCTTTAATAGTTGCATGAGTGAACACGTCATAATGAATGGTCATTGTGGCTGACTCCAAAGGGGTGGTGTCCTATATTGTCCTCACCATTGCTACCCCTTTCATTCCTTGAATTATATCCAGTAATTTTGGCTTCTGTGTGTTTTTTTGTTTGATCCATATAGCCAAGGTTTCAATTTTTGCATTATACCCAATTCCACTCAGTCCTTCATCAAATTCAAACTTAGCAACTAGAATTGGATCTTCTAGAGCCCGTACTTGAAGAAGAACAAAAAAAATCTTTAATTCCAAATTGGGGAAAATGAGCATGTTTCTCTTCAAAATCATCTATCTAGCCTTTTGGGGGCTATTTTTAATGTGTTCAACTCTCAATTCATTGAAGGGCTATGTCACCATTTGATTCTTCTCTGGTTCTTCAATTCCTACTTCATCTGACTCCATTTTCTCTTCAATTTCTTTTATCTTCATCTTTCTCCACAAATCCCTAAACTCTGGAGTCTTGATGAACTCATCATCTTCTATGAATATCCTGGCTGTAATTTCCATGTCATCTTAATGTATCTTTGTACTTGTCTTTTCAACATAATCCATCCTTTCCTCATGCATATGGGCACTAGTCTCATGGATTGGTTGATCAATCTCAACATCACCGTTTAGTGGCTGTATTACGATGGCCAATTCTTCAGTGTCTCCCTCCCCTTCACTCTCTTCAGAAGAGACTAATGGTTTAATGCTTTTTGTCCTTTCTCTCTTAGGAGGCAACTACTACATGGGGGGTTCAAAGGTTGCACTTGGGGTGTGCTCTACAATTGTGCTACCACCGTGTTCTTGGAGATATATTTCCCTTTTTTATACAAATCTTCAAATTTACCAATTATTAGATCTATTCTCTTGATGGGGTCTTTTTCTCCAACAAAAAACCCATGAAAATATTTATGTTTTTGCTTCCTATCTTCCTCAAATTTCCTCATATATGCCCATTTTTTCCTTCTGCTAGATACTTCTTGGAAAGTAAAGAAATTTCTTATCACATCCTCTTCATAATCCACTTGGTGTGCCACTATCATTTTGGTAAGAAGATTATTCCTTATGTTATTCATATGATTTATTAGGGTCAAAGGTCGTTCCTTTTCCATAATCCAATGCATATCATGTCCTCAAATAATATTGCAACTCCTCCTATGTGTCTGAGCCTACTGTCCAATCTTCATACTTGGTTTGGTTTGGAAAAAATGTGTCCTTTTGTTTGTGTGTTACATCCTTTTCCATCCTTATCATATGCCACATAAATTCAAGAAATGCTAATCTGAGGGGCACAAACTTTGGCAATATCTGTGGAGCAACACGGCATCCATAAACTCTTATTATTGTAACTTCTGGCAGGAGGAACCAATCACCAAAATTATGTGTGTGACCCTATTCCTATCTTAGGGCCAGATGTCTTAAAAATTGTTGCATTTTTTTTGGAAAACTTGGTATTGAATAACGAAGAACTCCAAGGATTATGTGCATAAAATATTCATAGAATATATCAAAGCTTGAATTCTTGCAATGACTTTCCCAAATATAGCACCACTTCTTGATAGGTGTGGGATTCCTTTTCTCCTCCACTCTAGCCAAGTTCATTCACTTATTCCAATGGTCTTGATTCTGGTAAAATATCAAATGACATAGTAGGGAATAGTGTTTGAATGTAATTAGTGCTTTGTCCTCTATAACTTGTGAGAATTCATTATCCAATGCCCTCTTAAGGTATGAAGCAAATTAATATTCAATATAATTCTCAGGGTTTTGAATTCTCATGGCCATCATAATTAGGGTTATTGGAATTTTATCTTGAGCATCCACCCCTAGTACTTGGCACAGAGCTAGATATCTATTCACAAAATAATATTGAAAATCTATGACAGTGAATGGATCAGTAGTGGTAGTAGAAATGGGGATTGTTCTATTACTAATGCCTCTCTTCATATATAGGGATAGCTCATCACTTCTATAAGTCCTTAACCTAGTATAATCTTCCTCACTCTTCAGTAGGTTTATTTTGGTCAGAACCTGCTTGTTTAAGTCAAAAAACTCAATGATATCTACTCTAGTTACCTCTACAAATATTGAGCCATTTGGAAACCTTACTATTTTGGTAGAAAAGTGATAATATTTGGCTAGTAGCCTAATAAACTCCGCATCAATAAACACATTTGGGACAATCAATTTTTCTAAATCCAACATCTAAGGGTTTGGCACTGGAATATTCTCATTTCTCTTACTATAAAAATGCCATAATAAGACCCAACCATATTTGGGAATGAGAGCATCCTTGCAACCCTGTGTGGTGTCTATGAGAAATTTCTTATTACCCTTCTTGGTTGATCCTAGAAGTATATCTAGTATAGACTGGTAGAGTCGTCTCTTCTTTACCTTAGGTTCTTCTTCCTTAATTTTGGCCTTACTTTCTTTTACTTTTGATTGTTTTCTTTTAGGAGGAATATTTTAATTTTTTCTATTATGACTTCAAATAATAGAGCTCTACCAAATACTACACCAATCAAGCTTCTTCAAAGGGTTATTCATGCACTTACCCGAGTGCTTGATGTTCATAGAGCTCCTTTTCTTAGCATCCTTAGCTCCATCCACAACAATGCATTTCAACTAAGCACAGTCTTAGGAAAATTCACTTGCTTTTTAGGGCGTGGTATTTAGTCATATTAGTATTAATGCCAATTCTTTTCTAGATATTTTCCCAACAAACTCAAATCCTTAAAATTAAATTTGTAGCGTCTATTAGAGTAGCTAATGTGATTTTCTACATTTATTGCTGCAAATTGTAATGATGCCATGATTACCGTACTACCACTATCTCTTATTATACCCACTACGTTACAACGGTATCGGGTCTTATGCTCTTTTATGTACTTTGTCTTCTCATTTTGTGTTTTTGTGTGATAGCGGTGTATATACTGTCATACCGCAATCATATTATCCACCTCACACAGTATTGTGGTGTTCGCTTTTCTTCCAATGCTTACTACTATACCACATTACTTAAAACTTCTTGTTGCGGGGTTTCGGTGTATACCGCTCTACTGCATGTTTTGCTTACCCTCCCAGCGATATAACAGTGTACACTTTATTCCTTTGTTGTTTACCACCTTACCACACTCCTTTGAATCTCCTTATGTGGGATAGTGGTATGTACTGCATTACCGCATTGCCTTATAATTCTCCCCACAGGGTGGTGGTGAAAACTGCTTCACCACACATGCTATATAATCTCCTGGAAGTATGGTGGTAAGGGCTTATTTTATAGCTTGGAAACCTCCAACCCGCACTGCCTTTATTTTTATGTTGTGGTACTGTAGTAAAGGAAAATTTTGTTTTTTTTATGATTATGATTATCTAGAGGAATAAATGGGTATATACAAAGGGAGTGTTGGTGATAGTATGGATCTTGTCACACAAATTATTGCATTTCATGTTAGACACAATGTAAAATCAATGGTAATAGATTTTGTTGTGGGTAAAATGTGAATGAAAAAATGAAAGTTGGTGGATGTTTGAGGAGGAATTTTTTGCTCCAATAGAGTGATAAGCTTCTAACAAATAGGGCTTTAAATAAACATCAAACAAATTCATGGGGACACTCTTGATGGTATCATCAATGAAAAACACATGAATGCACTTGCCATATTTAACGTTAGGACATTCATGAACACTAACCATATCTCCCATATGCATACTACATATAACATTCTTTGCAATGACTAGAAGAATATCTTGCAACTCAATAGTCTCAAAATTGAAACCAAAAGTGCCAATGGAAGTAATGATAACATCAAGTTTCAACTTGTGCAAAATAGTAGTCTTACTGGCATCCAGACCCATCCTACTTGGATTCTTCTAGTGCTTGAGATAATCCCCAATTCACGAATTCCATCTTAGAGCCCACACCATCTTTTCCATAGATTTCAAGAGTCTCATATGGAAAATTCATACTTTCTCAAAGCTCATTCCGATCAAACTTAAAATACCTTTTATACCAATCTTGAGCATGCCAATCAAAAACTTTGTGCCAAGTGACTCATTCTGAACACAACTTAGCAAAGAAAGATTTAACCTAATGCATCATAATTTTAAATTCTTACATCATTATATTTGTATTTCATCACTCTTGACAACCAGTAAATATTTCAATAGCAAAAACATATTTTACCAATCCACCTATACTTCAAGGAGTAGCCTTCAAGCTGTGTGAAACCGCCCAATCCATTCATAAAATTCTATATTCCACCAAAATTTTGCATTTTTCAATGCAAAAGAGAAGCACAAAATTCCTCTATGTCTGTATAGCCACGTGAGTACCAAGGATCAATGATGAAGAATTATTTTTTCTGGAGGCACGACTTCTATCCATCTCTTATGCTCTACTGTGACAATCCATTATCAAAGCATCCTCACGTCCAGTAAAGAATGATGATTTTTAATCGCTTTGATACCAAATTTTGGAGAATTCACAAGATCCAATATAAACCTATATTGTATTATTCAGATTCTTTCAAGAGCTATTTAGACAAGCAAAAAAAACGTAGAGGAAGAAAATAGTTAACAAAAAGTGAAGAATAGTTTAACTGTTCATAACTGCCCTCAACTACCCATAAACAAAGATAATGTAATATGTTATGTTGTTATTTGATAACAATTAGGAGTTAATATAGCCACAAACCAACTATTCATAGCTCAATATACTCTAATATTAAGGGCATGGCATGCCCCCTCTCTTTAGAGAAGCATTTTCCTCAATGCTACGAAATTTTAGTTGGTTTTGAATGAATTCCTTGTCCTCCCATTTGATATCTTTAATTGGTAAATTATTTCATTAGATAAAGATACTAATTTTTCTAGTTCTTAACTTGTGTATTTCTCAAGAATAAACTATGGTTCCAATATAATTCTTCCTTATTCATCGAGCTCCAGTAATATTTTTTGAGTAGGGATATTATTCTGAATTACCTTCTTCAAACAAGAAACATAAAAAACTAGACGTATCTTTGCTTTTGATGGAAATTCAAGCTTGTAGGAAACACTACCTCTCTTCCACATGATTTGATATGGGCCATATTATATTGGAGACAACTTTTTATTCTTTGATTCTTGCTTCAACGAAATTTGATTGTAAGGTCGCAATCTAAAGAAAACCCAATCCTCAATGGTGACACCTTCAATGATGATGTGATAGAAGGAGGATGATATCCATACAATTCCATAAATGAAGAAATTTTTTATGAACTATGGAAGGAATTTTTATAGCACCATTCTACTACTAGTAGCCAATCTAGCTATGTTGAGACTATTTACTTGAAGTGAAACAACATATATATCCTTCCAAAAACTTATTAAAAAAAAAAATTTCAATTCAAATTGAGGATGGTATGAAGAACCATGAGCCAATTGAATACCCAAATAGTTTGAATAAATCTATCCAAAAGTTGCTAGTAAAGATGGGATTATGGTCACTAACAATAACCTTAGGTATACCAACTAGTTTTTGAATATTCTCTAAAAAATATTTTTCCACTATACTTGTTGTACAAGGATGTGCTAATGCAATAAAATTTTCATATTTTGTGAGGTGATCCACTACTTCCATGATGACACTCTTTCTTGCAGATCCTAGAAGCCCTATGATGAAATCCATGGAGACATCTTCCCAATGTTACCTAGGAATAATTAATCATTGTAAGAGACCAAGTATCCTAATTGTCTTCCCTTTATTTATTTGATAAACCAAATATTATGTGACTATTTTTTGAAAATTTCCATTTAAACCTTCCCAAAACAAGTCTCTCTTGACCTAATAATATGTCTTCAAAAATATTGAATGACCACCCACTATAGACTCATGTATCTCTAGGAGAATATTTTGTTTGAGAGAGGAATTCTTGAAAATATAGTTCATCGCTCTTTATACCACACATTATCTCCCTTCTAGAAAAACATATACAAACTACTAAGGTCACTTTCTAATTGTTAAAAGAGATTACTTGTATGAACATCATTCTAGCACTCTGCTTTGGCTTCCACTACCCAATCTTCCTATAATATTGAAAGGGCACACAATAAATATTCATCTTTCTTATCCTTCCTCGACAGTCCATCTTCCACAATATTTTCCTTCCCTTTCTTATATACAATGT
>VDFB02178835.1:0-20461 GCA_007258455.2 Sequoia sempervirens
CAAATGGTTCTTAATCTCCCATGCATTGCCTTATCTTAAGATAATTAAATAATAATCAATCGATTGATTGATTAACCTAGACAAAAACATTAAACATATATGTGCATCTAGGCCTAACAACTATTAAACTAAAACACATAAAATTTTATCATACCTTAAATTTTGGAGAGAAATTATTATTATTAACAAAACTAATTATGTAAAAATTAAAATTGTATTCAATTTTCCAAATCTAATTTATTAAGAAATTTTCTATGAAAAATCATTCTCTTAAGATCATTAATTTAAATCAGTTTTAAAAAATTATTGTAATTAAAATTATTAAATATGCAATATTAATAAGAAAAAAGTTATTGATGATTAATTTCTTCAAATTGCAATTAATGGATACATTGCAAATAATAAGCACGCCCTATGGTTTTATTTTGCATTTCCATAATCAATTTCCAACTAAAAAATATTGATGTGGAAACACAAACATGAATTTTCCGTTTTATGCAAATGGTTCTTAAACTCCCATGGATTGCCTATGAGATACGAACGAAGAAGTGGACTATAACATAGGGTTTAAAATGTTTCACAATGCTCCAATTAAATGTAGACATATAAAATAATTTCTTCACCAAATTTAAGTGCTTTATAACATGTTAAAGTTAGGTGAGTCAAATTCATATCTTTTAATGCACACATAGTTTTACTTTAATCTACTCCTCGATAAAATGCAAAATCAAAAGATTCACCCCCTACTATAAACTAACCTCACATTATTCCATGTTAGCTTATTAACATGCTTTCCCTTTTTTGACTCATTATGACAATTGCAAATATTTCTAGTATTTATACTTCACATTGCATTACAAAAACAAGTTTTTTCCTTACCTCCCATTGAATAACCATTTGCGGTGGACCCCTATCAGCTGATCATTGCATGCTGGTGCATGCAACTGCTAATTTTTTATTTTGATTGCTTCCATATACCAAAACTAAGTATTAGCATCCAACAACATATGCATGTGTTTCCTTTTAACTGAGAAATGACAAATTTTTTTTTAATGTTGAGTCAAACAAAAAAATATTACAAGAAAAAGGCAGCCAAGAGTAGAAAAATACAAATGAGAATTCCCGACAAAACATTAAGAACGGCGAGATGACAACCTACACTGTACAACATTTCTTCAGACAGATCAAATCGAACATACCTACCATCCTATTTTACAAGACAACAAGGAAGGAATTAAATGGCTCTCAACGATCAGCTCCCTGGGAGAGTAGAGTAGGTGAGTTTCAGTTAACCTACCGATGTAAACTTCATTTTATCACCACCCTACCTCATTTAGACGCTTCCTTCGAATCAACAGTTTCTCTATTGTAAAAAGGCAAGCTGATAGACAAATCCAGATTTACATCGGGCGCCTCTTCATTTCTGTTGCCAGCATTTGAAGCCGCGCCCTCAAAATTCCCAGTCATCCCCAGGCCGTCATTTTGGAAGAAATCTACTGTCTGAATTTGATGGTTGAGGGAGTGACTCTTGCTGCTGCTGCTCTCGTTATCAACACAATGAATGGGGCGGTGAGATTTGGGATCGATTCCCCGGCTGAGCAATTTTCTGTTGATGTGGGTATTCCAGTAATTCCTTATTTCGTTGCCTGTCCTGCCTGGCAATCTCCCTGCTATTAGAGACCACCTGCACCGCCATTCTCATATACTCAAAATATTATAAAGAGAGTTAAAAATTTATAATCAACCAAATCAAAACAAAAAATTAATATTTAATATTATACCGAGCAGTTAAAGCTAAGTCTTAGTTTAGATTCATCATAAAATATCCATATATTATGTTAGTTAATTTAGTTAAAAAGACTGTTATACCTGTTTCCCAGGAGAGCATGAAGCCTGATTATGAGCTCTTCCTCTTCTTCAGAGATATTCCACCGCTGGAGATCCGGAAGCAAACAGTTGGTCCACCTTAGCTGGCAGCTCTTCCCACTTCTCTGCAGCCCTGTTAAATCACAAGCATGAACATGGAGAAGAAAGAATAATTTATAGGTGAGATGAATAGGAATTACAGACCTGAAGCCTTGGGGACAGAACTCCAGTAGCCTTCGCCGTGGGCTTGAATGTGGGCAAAGAGCCGGTCATCTTCTTCTTTAGTCCATGCCCCTTCCTTTGTAAGGGCGTTTTCGCAGCAAGGACATTTTTCCATCTTCAGTGATCAGAGCTGTGTCTGTATTTAAGTGGAGAGAAGCACTCGTAAGTGTTAAGACAGAAAAAAGATGGAGGAATGAAAAAACATAAACGAAAGGTCACCGTAGGCAAGGACTGGAGTACTAATATCAACATAACATGTCTCATTTAGTAGGTTTGTATGGGAATAAATTTACATAAATCTAGGATGCTTAATTGAATGCATGTAAATAAAGTCTATTAATTAAAATTTAATTAAAAAAATATGGGAATTTATAAATTTAAAACTTATTTTTAAAAAATAAGTTTAAATGGATAGGATATTTAGTTTTGAGAATTATGATGAAGAATAAGAGTTGATATTACACAAAATTTATTCATCTTGATATAAATAATGAATAATTATAGTCATTTTAACTGTTAAAGTTATGTGCAATTTGAAAATTTTATGTAGATTTTGATGTGTCAGGTTCTTTTGTGGCATGTTCCTTTTAGTGCTCCAAATTAAATGATGTCTCCTTGTATTTAACAAATTAAATGATGTTCCTTTTAACTCCATTCAATGTATTTAAATACAAATTTAACAATAAGTCACACAAACTACCAGGTAGCTCTTAATGGCTAGACCAAAAGAGCAAGAGTAAATAATTTTTAATTAAAAAAATTATTTTTTTCATAATATCGATTATGATTGCTACATGATCGACCTAGGATAGGAAAATATGAAACTTGAAATAAGAGACAAGTGCATGGAGTTTTTGTAATGAGACAAATGTGTTGGAATAGGTGCAAATGGGGCTAGGTTAATATTGAATGTATGAAAGTATGTGCAAGGATCAAAGAATAAGTTGACTTAGCATAAGAGTGCATCACATGTCACTATGTAATTATATTAATTCATTCTATTGCAATAGGCAAAACAAATAAATAAAAATTTACAAAACTATATTTGACACACACTTTAAGGTTCTTGTGAATAGATAATATGGACATTTATGTGAACATTCAAGTAGTCAATGTAAAAGTAAATATTTAGATATGAAAGTCTATGGGGCTCATCTAAAGTAATGGATCCATCTTGATTTATTTGTTTGCTCATCTCCTTTTTCTACATGCTCTATAGGACCTATAAAACAGAAAAAACACATGTAATGAATAGATTTTATCATGCAAGTAGATATAAGTTAATTCAATTGTCTATGGAAATGGAGGAGAAGAGGGAGAGAATTTGGTTAATATCCTACTTGTATGAAAAATGATATTCTACCTAGTGTGATGGCACTTATGTAGTATGGCACTTTAGGATCCATATAATTTTGATCAAGATCTATCTAGGTGAGATGATTCATTTTATAAGAAAATATGGTTTCCTACAATTTGAACATAACAATCTCAAAAAGAGTATATATCCCCTTTAATTGATTGCATCCATTGGTTACAAGAAATTGGAGAAAAGAGGAAGTGATACATAAAAGGGAAAGGTAATCTAATAAGAGAACCCATCAAGACAGTCTTATTAAGTAATGAACACTAACTATTATTGCTTGAGATGGAAACCTCCTTGTAAGTTTGGCTTTATGAACTTTGGGAAATATTTGTAGATATCATTCTTAAGCACGTAGATGGTATATATGTAGATTTTGATATGAGAGGTTTCTTTTTTATTTTAAATAAAAACTTTCCTAGAATGATTTATCCTTGTATTCACATATGAATTAATTACATGTTGAATGTCTTTATATACCAAGACAACAATAAGTCACACAAAGTATCAAGTTACCTCCCAATGGCTAGTGAAAAAGGGTGAGAGTTAACAATTAGAAATTCTCTTTTTTTTTTATAACTTGATTGTGATTGATGTAAGATTTACCAATGATAGTGAAACATGAATCTCCAAGTTTGAGATAGAGACATGTAAGTTTTTGTTGATAATGAGGCACATATATGGTAATAATTACAAATAGGTATAAGATAATATTGAATGTCTAGAAATGTGTGAAAAGATTGGGGAATGAGACAACTTAGCATAATAGTTGAATTCTCAAAAGTTATAGACTCAAACAAAGACACAACTAATTTTTTTTTATGAAAAATTACTAAAATGATCACCATGCTTGACATGGTAGTAGTCTATGTGCATTGGATGACAATGCATTTGCAACATCATTTTCGGCATGTCATCCAAGAGTAAGGAATAGGAAAAATGCAAGAGCGGTTCTACATAATACATCATGCACACCTTGAATAATGATAAGGAATATTAGGAGGTTGTAGGTGTCCTTCCAAGAACACTCCAATGAGAATCCACACAAGAATTAACTCTTGAAGGCATTACAGGGTGGTAGAGCAAAGGTTATGCCACTAAGGTGAAAAACCTAAGGAGTAACCATATCTTAACAAGTCTAAATCATCTTTAACCACATTTGATATCCTCAACTAAGTTAACATGTAGTCATTTTAGCACTTAGTGATAATAAAAGATGTAGTCTTCTTAAGGAGACACCATTAGGTTCACTTATGAGGAATCCTATGCTATGACCAACTAATTTGTATGGGAAAAATGATACCCATGTTACTTCCTTACCAATCTTACTAGATAGTTCTCCCTTGATTGTAACAAAGAAGCCCTAGGTTTAACATTCAATTATAAATGATTTTACAAGAATAAAGAACTCAATTTTGGATTTGGTATAACTATTAACTTAGTTGGCTTCTAATTCTTGAATAATAGTCATTACATACACATATATTGTACATACATATATTTATATAATAAATGATTTTTCAAATTTCTAATAGAAATTTTAATCCAAACACACTATATAAATTTCCATAGATCCCCTTTGATAAAACATTATCTAGTTATCATGCCCATCTTTCTATAACTTATTTATACCTTTCATATAAAATAGTTAATTAAGGACCATCAATTTAAATCCTTGTTCGATAGACAAAAGGATCTATGTGAATACATTATAAAATAATATGAATAATTTTGTAATGAACTGAGCTATTATGAATCCCCAATTACTATTATGTATATTGTAATAATTTGATTCAAGCTCTTACCACCATTTAATTATGTTAGATACTTATTATATATATAATCTTAATAACACTTGAATGACGAAGTCATATATATATATTCATTAGAATCTCGACAATTTAAGGATGCCATAAACCGCTGCCTAAGGGTATGGTTAGGGTTTACACTGGCATCCTATCCCTCTCCATGAACATGATGTTGAGCATGTAACCTAGGGTGGTGGTGATAGCTCAGCTAGGGGCATGGCACCCTCGTACCACAAATTTCTTGCTGAAGTAGGGTTTTAATTTTGTCATAAATAGGGGAGAGGGGCCTATAGTGGAGCACCCTAACTTTGCGTTTCTCAAAATTCTGCATGGAAATTTCAAATCACTCTCAATTTTGTACAACAGTTTATTTGGCAACTCATGTGCTTCTATATTTCGTTTTAGGGACACATCATCAAATATGATGCCCCATCAGCATGCTTTTTGTTGAGGTATCCAAAAAGGCCCCAAAAGAAAGTGAGACCGATAGTGGTGCACTAAGTATGTTTTATTGGTGTGCTGATGTGGCATCACATGATTTGTCAATTTGCATACTTTATGGATAAAAAGTGTTTTGCAATTGGATATTAAAGTGTTCCACTATAGGGCCCACTGAGGACCACTTCTATCCCCACTATTAGACCCTGCTCCATTATATGCCCCTCTCCCCTATGCATGTTGTTTTTCTTTTATACGCAGTTCTGTGGAAGACACAAAATTATAAGGCTGAAGGCATTTATATATTAATATACTCTTTTTTTTGTTCTTCCAAATTCCCAACATTACATAAGCGCCAACCGCTACTAAGGAGATGCGTCGTAGGTATGGGGCTACCATAAATTTAAATTATGTGTTTATTGTTTTTCTTTTGTTACTTGCAGAGTGAGTGTTTACTGAAGGTCAAAGCCGACCCAAGTCTAGATCGTTTGCCTGATACTTTTTTAACGGTTTGAGTTTAGTTTTGGAATTGTTCTGTCATTTTTTGTATAACACATACCCAGGCGACGACTGAATAAGACGGAGGTCTGATTTCTTGCAAGAGTTGTGTTGTGACGGATGGGTGGAGCCCCCATGCCACGTCACCTACCCAACGGTGGAATAGGTCTACACCTGATATGTTGAAAATGGCATTAAAAAAAATATTTAATAATATATTTTTTTTTCTTGTCTCCCCATTTTATTCATCAACATATTTTAGATAACTTTTTAAAAGATATTACATAATTAAAAAATATATTTTAAAAATCTTTTAAAAATAATTGAATGAAAATAAATAATTTTTTAAAATTAAAATTATCAACAATGAATAGTAGTTTTGCCAAAAGTAATTAAAAATTATATAAATAATTAAAATTTTTAAATAAATAAAACAGTTGCAAACAAATATTTTATAAATAAAAAATATTTGAAATATTTATATTAAATAATTATTATTTTTAAATAAAAAATAAAAATCATTCCCACAACATTAGTGAATTCTTTTCCATTGCTTTCCTATTAGCATCTAACAACATAAGCATCGAATCAACACTTTCTCTACTGTAACAAGGCAAGCTCATACACAAATCAAGATTTACATCGGGTGCCTCCTGTTTTCTGTTGCCAGCGTTTGAAGCCGCGCACTCAAAATTCTTAGTCATCCGCAGGCCGTCATTTTGGAAGAAATCTACTGTCTGAATTTGATAGTTGAGGGAGTGACTATTGCTGCTGCTGCTCTCGTTATCAACACAGTGAATGGGGCGATGAGATTTGGGATCGATTCCCTGGCTGAGCAATTTTCTGTTGATGTGGGTGTTCCAGTAATTCTTTATTTCGTTTCCTGTTCTACCCGGCAATCTCCCTGCTATTAGAGACCACCTGCACCGCCATTCTCATATACTCAAAATATTATAAAGAGAGGGGAAAACTTTATAATCAACCAAATCAAGACAAGAATTAATATTTAATATTATACCGAGCAGTTAAAGCTAAGTTTTACTTGAGATTCATCAAAAAAATATCCATATATTATGTTCTTAGTTAAGTTGGTTAAAAAATTTGTGTTACCTGTTTCCCAAGAGGGAATGAAGCTTGATGATGAGCTCTTCCTCTTCTTCAGAGATATTCCACCGCTGGAGATCCGGAAGCAAACAGCCGATCCACCTTAGCTGGCAGCTCTTCCCACATCTCTCCAGCCCTGTAAACTCACAAGCATGACCATGGAGAAGAACTAGCTCAAATAACCAAATTATGCAAGACAACCCAAAGATAAAATAAATAAAATAATTATAATTCCATTCAACAAGAGGATGCAATGTTTGATAATTTAATTGAATGTGAGCCATTTCATCAAGTATGAGATACACTCTAATGTTTCAAATTCATGTTTGATACAAGAAAAAAGGTTATATTTATATGTAATGCGACAAGGCAAGAAGGGGGATGAAAAATGACTACATAGATAGGGAATTTTATAATCAAGCACTAATAATAAATGATGTAAGTACATATATAATGTAATAAAGAAAAAAAAAAAAAAAATCTTAACTATACCAAGAAAAAAAAGAAAATTAGCCTAACTATGATTCTATTGAAGTATGTCTAACCTATGGTGTAGAAGAGGAATGAGAAATGTATACTAAGTGCATAAATGTATACATACGCCAGCATAAAAAGGCCTTCCCCACATGCTCCCTGCACCCCCGCAAGGCTTCATTAGTGATAGCATTTGATGCTGTTGGCTGGTGGGGGAAGAATAAAACTTTATAATATTTGCAAAGTCTGCAATGCATGAAGTATTATATTTTCCCTCTCCAAAATGAGATGTGTGGTGTCGTGAGGAATATTAGAATGAATCTTCAAAATTTTGCATGAAATCCATTTACCAATAGGAAGCAAGAATTAAACTCGCTTCTGACATAAAAATTTGAAAATGTATTTGAAATTTTCCCTAAATGCATTTTCATATTTGCATAATATTTAAAATATTTACAAAATTTTATATTAGTATTTGAAACATTAGGAAAAATGCAAATTTTAGTTTCGTTTACCAACCAAATGGTGGTAATTGATTGTGCACAAATGGAGACCCGTAAAGCTGACATTTTTTGCGAGTGGCTATAATAAATTAAATAAAACATGGGTTTTAAATAATTTTTTCCCATCAATAAAAAATTAGGTATCTCCTTTTTAAATGTCATTGCTTGAGTTGTTCACCACATCAAGAAAGGTATTGTATTAAAGTGATTTTTCCTTTAATCTTTTTTGTTTTCATCCCTTACTCTTTTTGGCTTCGAGATGATCCATGCTTAATGAGTGAAGACTACTCCCAAAGGAACACAATGTGCCACATGGTGGTTGCACGACCTTTGTATATCATTTTCCTTTTAGGTGTAGGTCGGGGCACGTACCTGCTAGGTGAGAATTTTCTTCAAAATTATTCTCAAAAATTTGAGATTGCCCACTTGCTTGACACATCATCTATTTGCTTTAGGAAGTTTGTATTTTTGTGGAGTAATCTCTTCAAGCAGAGTTTGTCAGGAATGTGGTAGGTGTCTTGCTTTTGGGGTGGAACCTTCGAGTTGGCGTCGTTGACCTATATGGTTGACCAATTAGACTTTTTCCAAGCTATGTTAAAATTCGATTATTCTCTTACAACTATCTTCACTAAATATCTAAAAGCTATTAATGAAGCAGTTGGGAGTTAATGATCAAAGATTGTTGTGATCTAATCAAGGTCTAGGATTGGATTGTGAGCTATTAGGTTCAGGCATCTGACGTGTTCTACTTCTGGAATGTTTTTGGAGGTGCTCTCTTCTTCTAGTTATAAATAGGGGTTGGCAACATGGGTTAAAGAGTTAGAAAATTTGCTTTGAAAATATTTTCAAAGGGTGTAGATCTAGTAGGGAGTTTATATTTTCAAAAGTAAAAGCTTTTACAGAATACTGCTATTCTCTAGCATGTTATATTTTAATTCAAAACTATCATTGAATTGGCATCCGACCTTTGTTTTTTAGTTCATATATTATTAAATTTCAATCTATTTGGAAAAAATCTTTGAAATTGTCCATGTTATGGCCTTTGTCAAGTTTCGTGTTTATATTACATTCATGTTAAAAACATTGAGTTGAGTCTGCTTTGATAGTTTGAATAGCTAATTTTCATATTGTTAAGCTTTTATGTTGAATACTAGCTTTTGGAAATTCCATTAACGATACCGTACGGATATTCTGAATCCCTTCCTTTCTGTCCCATTCCTAGCTGACCAGCAACCTAACTGGCATCCATCCTTGCACCAGCTATACACCATACGGATGAGTCTGGCCCTTGAGTTCCTCACTTGGTCCTACTGCGGAGGACTGAGATCTTCCCCAAGCTTAAACCAACACTCA
The DNA here is from genome assembly GCA_007258455.2 of Sequoia sempervirens. NCBI lineage: Eukaryota > Viridiplantae > Streptophyta > Pinopsida > Cupressales > Cupressaceae > Sequoia > Sequoia sempervirens. The sequence continues at coordinate 9,627 of VDFB02178835.1, forward strand.
ATGACACTCGTGGTGCCCATGTGTGCCCTGCACACCATGGCCTAGCTCTTCTTTGCATGGAGCACACCTTCACATTGTGCGACTCCTCGAATTTACACACCCAATGCTGAGAACTAGCCTTCACTCTTGTGTCCCCAGGCTCATATGAGGTCACCTTACTGAAACCCCTAACATAAGTTCCAGACCTACTCGACACTGTTGGAATCTTGACTATCCCAAACTAACTATTGCCGACTCGGTTACATAGCTCGCCCAACCTTGTATCTCGCTTTGCCTCATCACTTGGGATGAGTTCCAACATCTAGCTCCCTTTGGTAGCACACCTTAGAGCTATCTCTTGTTGGTCCTGTTACTGACTTTCATAGGGTTCGGGATGTTGAGTTTACCACACAACCTCTCCCATCATGGCCAAGGCAGAACGAGATCTTACCTCATCCCTAATAACCATAATGGACACCTGAGTCACTTGCTTGACTCGAGGCGGGAGCTACTTCTTTTTCGCTCCTGGAAGGAATAGCACAAGATACCTTTTCCATTTGGTATCCTGCTGTGAACTCTCAGTGCACTTGATTGCATCCCTATGGTGCTCCTTCTTTCGAACGACCATACCTCCCTATATAAGCTATTAGTACCAATCCCACCAGGTGGTAGGATGACAACAGACTTTGGACAGATTCCCCCATTTCTACTTTTCTGTCAAGTACCATTTCATAGCCCATAGGGCCTTTCACTTTGCATTGCAGACTCTTTATCTAGCTTGACTAACTCTTGTGTCATGACTTGGCATGACCTTTACAGACCTTCATCGCCTGACTAACTCTTGGACAAGTCCAAATCACCTTGTAGACTTGCACCCTTGACTAGCACAACCTACCTTAACTCGCCATGACTTGGCATGACCCGACACTCCTTTATGCTCCATGTTGCATTTTTCCCATGCTACCATGTGTAACTCAGCCTTGTCACTAGAACCATACTATCCCAACTCACCTCAGCACTTCTTGCAACACTAACACCAAGCACCTAGCTTCCAATGCAACTCAGCCAACTTAACTTGAATATGGACTTGGATCGCGCCTCACGGCTTAGCTAATGCCCAACGGTTCACTGAATGGCTCCTCAACTCGATGTGACTTGGGATGAGTCCTAGACTCTGTGTCTAATAGACTCCTTGTGTCCAACGCGTATCACCATTGCAACTCACCTTGGCTCACGCATCGATGCACACACCGAGCATAACTTGCAATACCAAGGGTACAACCCTGTTGCACCGCACTCGGACTGGGTCCAGTGCTCCTTGAGTGCACTGTTCAGTTCAAGCTTGTGACGAAAGTAGGGGGGTGATCAATGGTTGGATTTTATTTCTTATCAATTATGTTATTGTCTTGTTTGATAATGTTTTCCTTAGGGGAAGAAAGGAAATCAATATTTTGTGTCACCAAAAAGTGTATACCTTGACATTTTCACAATTGATATGGGAATAATTGATGTTAAATTATACTTAATGAGGCCTTTATTTAGTGTTGTGAGGTTTTTTACACATCCACACTAGGTCTTGGACCCTTGCAAACTAAATAAAATGCATTTATCGATGTCTTTGTAAAGGTGTTGTAAAGTTTTGTAAAAGACTTTCACACTTTTCTAGACTCTTATTAAGCATATAAGTTTAATGGACCTATTTTTACCATAATTCAATGTTGTAAAATGCATTTAATATAATTCTCACATTAATCTAGAAGGCTTGTAAATTAAACCTAATTCTAATCTAGTGTTGTAATGTGTCTTACACATTCACATTGGATGTTGTGCCTTTCTAGGCTATGTGGACCTCATTTTAATGTTGTAAAGTGTACTTAATCACACTTTCACATTGAAATTTGTGTCCCTAACTCTAATTTCTCTTTACATCATCATTAAAAAGCCCCTATGGCCCCATTTTGTTCATCCCAAGGCTTAATTTGATCAAAGACTTGATAAAATCATCATATAAACCTATTTTCTTCATTCCCCAACAATCTAGCTGGCAAAGAGCCCTTGTGGGACCAAGTCACCCATTTGGGCGAATTAGTCCCATCCAAGTGGGACTAAGTCATCTAGCTTGGCAACTTAGTCCCATTTGGGCTATTTTCAATAATCGGGAGGGAAAAATTGGATTTGAAGTTTGTTTTTCCTTCATGTCAGCCTTGGGGATCGAATTAACGGGAAAATTAGGTGGATTGCCTATAAATACAAGCTTCTAAACCTTAATTCATTATGATATTAACTCATTCATCTTATTCATCATTTATCTTCCACCTCAAGTCAAGCAAGCTAGGGTTTTTAGCATTCTAAGTTATCAAGATACCATTTTTGAGACATTCAAGGGAAGATTCTTCATTTATTGTTGTAGAAAATCAAGATCTATCATCATGGAAAGTATCTAACTCCATTTTTTTATGATTCATTACATTGTTTCCTTATTTTGGTTTAATTACCTAAAAAGGGGTTTGACCAAGGCAAACCCCCATGCCCTAACATCCAACATTTCTTTCTCTTTCATTATGTTTAGAGATTTAGCTACTTTGAAGGTTTGAAGATCATTGAAGAATAGTTTAAAAAATTGTTGAAGATCTCTCCTTGTTTGCAAACCCAAAATATCCACTAAAAGTTAGTTTCAAGCCCAAAAATCATAGTTTCAGAATTGGATACCAATTATGAACCGAAGTGCAGACCAAGGGCTTATGTTTCAACTTTTGGATTTTCAAAAATTTAGAAGTGGACTAAGTCACCAACAGTGGCGACTTAGTCCTAGTGCACATGTTTTTCAAAAGTGTCTATAGTTTTGGAGACCCATTTGACCGAAACGAGCTTTGGTGTAGTTTTCTAGATCTAGGACTAGGTTGTCCAGAATGGCGTAAGTGTCCTAGTAGGCCAAATTTTCAAGATCAACAACATTTTCGGTCTTCAATCCAATCTTCAACACATTTCTAGGTGCATGTTTTCTATTTTATTTTCCTATTTTGTTCTATTTTCATTTTTATTAATCTTTCTAGGTGTTTTTGCATACAATACTATGTTTTCAAACATCTTGCATTTCTTAGGTTTTGCATTAGTATTCATTATCTTTTATCAGTTCTTTACATTTAGGACATTACATTTAGATACCTTTAGTCTAGCATTAGTCTTTAATGAACCTCCAAGTTTTTGTGGGATACCTTTCTCCTTTTGGGTGAAAAACCCTAGAAGTGTAAGAGAGAAGCCCCTACAAAAATTTGTGGTTCAAATTCCCATGAATTTCATCGATTAGATCTTCTAACATCCAAGTATCTTCTTCAAAACTAGGAGAGATACTAGGAGAAGAACAAATGTGATTGTCATGATCATTCATAGTTTCATTCCTTTGTCCCATAATGCCTTCCAAAATAGGATAAGTAGGGGAAGGATCATAAAGAGGGTTGTTATAGACCTTAAATATTTGATCATATAACACCAACTTATCCTCATCATTTACAATCTCATCCTCTTCCACTAAATCATTCTCACAAGCAAAAGGAGATTGGAAATTAGGTAAGGTGATGTTTAGAAATGTGTCTATGATCCCATCCTCTTGTGCTATAATATCTTCCCAAGGGGGAGGAGGAGAAGGAGAAGGACTGTAAGCAAGCATTTCATGATTCTCAACGATTGCATCTTGTTTCACTAAGATACCTTCATCACTAAAAGGAGAGGTATCAAGAGAAGAATAATTATGATCATTATGGTTTTCTATGCTTGCAACCTCTTCTATCACATCATCCCCAAATATAGGACAGATAGGAGGGGGTGCAAGTGTAAGAAAAGCATTAAAATTTTCTCTCTCTTGCACTAAGAGACTCTCATAACTATGAAATGGGTTGAACAAATGAGTAACATGCTTATTGACTAAATTTTTGTTTGCAAACTTGGAAAAGACAGATACCAACATTTGTAAAAGGTAATCTATACAAATTCAAAATGGAAAGATACTTAAAATGCAATGCAATGAACTAGAATATAATGTGTAAATGCAATTATATATATATAAATACATACATAAAAAAATATCTATATACATACTTACAAATATATATATACACATACATACATACATACATACATACATACATGTATACATACATACATACATACACACACATATATACATACATACAAATATATACACATATATATATACATACATATGTACATACATACATACAAATATATATATGTATATATACATACATGCATACAAATATATATACAGACACATATATATATACATACAAATACACACACACACACATATATATATATATGTATATATATACTGTACATATATATATATAGACACATATATACATAATATATATATACATACATAAATATATATACATATATATGTGTATATATGAGTGTGTCTATGTGTGTGTATATATACACAAACAAACACACTCATATATATATATATATAATGAAAATGCAAGCTAAGAGGTAATCGGAAATAGTAAATGAAGACACAGATTAGTGAATTTGTAAATGGGCTTGTAAGGAATAACCCGTTACCAAAAAATACTACCATTTACTTATAAAAAATAAAAAATCACTGCATAAATATGAATGTTAAATGCACAGCTCATGAAAATAAGTATAAGTAGAATGTACAAAGCACAGTTATAGAAAATGTAAGCTACGAAGTAAAGAATATATGATACAAAGTATTGAGATTTCAACAGAGGTAAAACATTTAACAATAATTAATAACACATTTTACAGTAAATGAAAGAATTTGTGTTGTATTCAATATTAATAGGATAGAAATTTCAACAAAGGTAGATCGATTACAGACTTGGGTTTTAAAAAATTTGAACAAAAAAGTAACCAAGGGTTTCACAATAATAATTCCTTAGTCACAAGAATACATAAGTGCATTTTCAGATAGATGCCAAATATTCCAAGCAAGGGTTTCATGAGATTAATTCCTTAAGCACACATATTTGGAAAAAACCAAGCAAAGGTTTTCACATATATGGCATAAAATAAATGGGCTTGCTGATTTCTTCCCATATTCACATGGTTTTTTTATAGAAAGGTTGAAGCAGGCCAAAAAATCATTTTATGTAGACATGTGGTCAAACCCATGAAATTCCTCATCATTTTAGGAGACAAAATTATGAAACATTGGATTTTACCAGGCCATGAGCACATGGTAAAATGGGGAGAGGAAATAATCATTTAACCCCAAAAAGGTCATGGGATAAAAACCACCACCGTGACCCAACAAAATCAAATAACACATGGAAAAATGGCGTTGAAGAGGAATGATTTATTTCATAAACAAGTAGTAATAATTTTACAATCATCAAATAAACCCTTCGTAGGTCATGGAAGATGAAAAATAACATGATTAACCAGTACCATTTTTTGCATATTGAAAGGAGGAATGATGTTTGTTGTTACCTCAAACCATGGAGAGCAATAGGAGCAGTGGAGAGTCGATGATGCATTGGGGAATTTTTCATCGCCATGAGAACCTTCCAACTAGTGTGTGGTAAAATGATGGAAAAGAATGGGGATACCCAAAAAAAAGAATTAGTCATATGCAATAATCGGACCCGAAATGAAGTTTAACTGGGGTGTAATGGTTTTGATGTCCAGTGCTAATGTTTGGCAATTAATGTGTAGGTGTGATTTTTAATGGGCACCAAAATAATTTTATAAGGTGCTAACGTGAATTAGACCCATTGAATTTTGAGGGGATTTGAATGATAAAATAGTTATAATTAAATGTTAATAGTGACACAATTAGGTTTTTTTTTAAAAAAAATTATGGTTATAACGGGCAGCAATCAAGATGCTAGGTGGTGACGAGCGGACGTCACCTCTAAAAGGTGAATTTTTGACCCCTACGTGCATATTGAACACTCCCACATTCAACGAAATTTACCACAAGACAAAACAATAGCTATAAGCACTTAGCTCATGAGCAAAAAAACCCATAATTTTTTTTTCGATTCAAGGTACGGTTTGAATTCTATAGTTGCGGAAAGTTAGCCTTGGTGGATACTCGGACATCTCCCCTAATGGATGGAATAATCTTCTTGATAGACTAAATCCCTTGAAATGAAATTTCAAGCACACAAAAACTATGACCCTGAAGTATTTATGGTATGGTTGAAGGATAGGGTGAAAGGAGGAAAGTTTACTCATAACTTTTCTTTCCCCAAGGATATTATCATAAAAAAAAATATTCTTAGACACAAGAAGATATGATGAGGAAATGGATTGTTTTTGACAAGTTGGAAAGAGAAAAAAGGATAAAGGATCCACAGTTTGAGGCCCTGTCAGACATAAAGGATGTGATATTAAAAGTGGAAGCAGTTCTACAAAACTTTGATAAAGTTGTTGCAACTCCAAAGGAAGAAAGAGTGGTTAAGGATAAGGGAAAGTCTGTGTTCATTGAAGAACATGATAAGGGGAAATCCCCTATGATAGAGGAAATTATATCATACCAAACTCCTAAGAATATGCATATATATGCAACGAGGAAGAGCACTATAAAGAAGTAGATGATAATTGATGCTCCTACACAATCAGGGGAGTCAAGAGCACCCTCTCCTTAGTAAAAAATACCACCATTGTCACCACCACATTCATCCACCCTAGAGATAATTGAGCTTGATTCACAACCTAGGGGGCCATCTCCTCCTAAGGAGCCACCAATGAAGAAGAAAAGGGTTGAATCAAGCGACCTTGTTGATTATCTAGCAGATGAATCAAATGAAGAGATTTTTGTTAGAAAAGATTAAATAATGCAAGGCATGCCCTCCCCCAAAAGAGACACAATGACATAAACCTTAAGTCTCAGATTCAGTAAGGCTGACTTAAATGGGGTAAATAGTTCAAATGATGTTAGAGCTAAAGCTTTGCAAAGATTTATGGATGATGATGCATTTGCAAAGACACAAGCGTTTCAAGAATATTTTTGGAGGGAAATGAAGGATGAATATGTTATGAGAATGGAGATGAAAGCAAGTAAGATCCCATAGTTTCCAAAAGCAGTTATAGAGGCTCAAGTCTGTGAAGAGATGAAAATCAAATATCAAAATATCAGTACAGTAGAACGAAGGGACCTAGTAAAAAAAAGTGGTGTATTGTTACTATCAGAATGGGATTTAGCATCAACTATTACATTTGACACAGTTAGAAGGCATGATGACCCCATTTTTAACAATGAAGAGGAAGTGACCCTAGCCCTACAAGGATCAACATTCAGTTCCCAATGGGACGCATTAGCTATTTGGGCCTTAGCCCTAAGCACTAAGAAGCTAAAGGTTGCAGAATTGGTTGTTGGAGTTAGAGGAGGGATAATCATTAAAAGGGTATTAGACACATCATCTATAGAGGCAACTACATTGAATGTTAATGTAGCTCGATTAACCAAATCCATAGTTGAGTTATTAACTAAGGAGAGGGACAAGTTTGGAATAGATTATAATGATATAGTGGCTAAGTATAATGTGGGACAATAGAAAATTGTTGAGATGCAATTGTGAATTTCATTATTGAAGGAGAAGTTCTAGTCAATGCATGCCCTAGGCCTATCACAAGCAAAAAATCTTCCTCCCCCATCTCCATAAGAACAAGCTTCACCTCCTCCTATTCTTTCACCACCTCTAGTCTTAATTGAAGTTGTACCTCCCAATTCTGAGGATGTGTCCATACTCCAAGTACATCAATGCACCTCCAATAGAAGAGATCACTAAGGAAGAGTTCATGAAAAAACTCAAGAATTATGAGGAGAGGTGTAAGCAATTTGATGAGCTAATTCATTCAAGCAGTATGAAAATTGTGACAGTGGTTTATAATACTTGAATAAAGGGGTTGAGAGGAGGTTAATTAGCATTCATTCAAACTATTCTTCTATGTTAATGCAATAAGAAGCTTTGATAGGGATATGGAGTTTTCCATCCCATTGATCGATAAATGGATCCCCTAAGCACAAGAATTGAGAGATATGGCCATTGGGTAAAAAATGATGCCAATAATCCTTCCAACATTGTCCCAACCCTCAAGATTGTGAATGCAATCGAGGAACTTCAAGGGTTGATTGAACCTATAGAAATGAAGATTAGGGAATTGGTAAGAAGATTTGATGAGTGGAGTTTCAGTTTACTCCCAAATATTTTGAGTGAAGATGGTGAAGTCAAACCTTTGTGGGAATGGAAGGACCAAGAAAGTAAATTCCACCCACACAAGCATTTTCCTTGAAGAATTTGATAAGGAAGCTAACCAGGTAGTCATAAAGTACAGTCCATAGAGGAAAGAAGAAGATGAAATTATGATAATTGACTAGCCTTCTAAGGAGGATTTTGAATTCTGGAAGACCATGTGTGTTGACACCCTCGACATGTAGGCTACTGAAATGGTGATGTGGTGATATAAATTTTGATCTTATGTCTACAACAATGAATGTTACAACAAGAGAAATATAATACATGGACTAGAACCAATATAGATTATGTATATATCAACATTCAAATAATATATTCTCCCCAATTCAAAATTGATTACATGGACTGTAGATGTGGAAATAATTGGGTATATTCTTCTTTCCTTATTTTCTTTCTTTTCTTCCTCAAGTTTTGGAGCACGTGGAAAAGATAGTGTAGCTCATGGAAGGAATATTTGCATTGACTAAAGAAATATTTGGAAGCGAGAGAAATCTTCATCAACAAATGATAAATGGTTTTTGTCTCATATGAGAATCTCCCTCAAGTTTTGCAAAAATAACTACCTTTTGAATGTAATTGTGAATGTCAAATGAAAATATGACATGTGTACAATTGGCCCGAAGCTTGTCTTTCTCCCTTTTTTCTATAAAAGGGAATTCAAGTCCAATTGTATAGGTTGTTGATTGATCTTAGAGAAAATTTTGTAGAGAGCGAATACAAAGAATAGAATAGAGTCTACAACTCAGGTTATGAGTCTTGTATTTATGTAAGTGAATTTTGATAACATTACTAGTAATGAATATAAAGAATGGAAAATATTCAAAGTCAATTCTCTCTTAATGTATTCATCTTTTGAGATATTAGTGAAATAATCAATGGTTATTTCAGAGATCCAAATTGTGTTTTGATGAGTGTATGGTTTTGTCTTTGTTCAAATTCAAATAATTTGTTAAATTGCTTGGATAAAATCATAGGTTTAAGTGGTCAAATGTCATAATATGATAATGAGTTATAGTTTTGAGTAATTGAGAATGATGTTGTAATGCAACATTATGTAAGCTCTATAATGCTAAGTGTTCATTTGTTGTCAAGGTCTATTTGCATTTGTATCAGACCTCATACCATGAATTAAGGTATTGTTCTAAGACTTGTATTGTGTTGAGTAGTTCTTGATCTCTAACAAAAAATACATTCAAATTGTAATGCCACTTCATGTTTCATCCTGACCATGTCACCATATGAGGCTTGGTCTATCCATTTGAGTTCTTTTCTTGTTTGATGCTTGCTAGATTGATGTTTTAATGGATTTTAATATATTAGATGAAAGAGTATTATGGGTAAGGTATTCGATAATTTTAAGTGAATTCTTTATTATAATTTGTAAATTTAATAAATAAAAATACTATTAATGTTTTGTTTAATTAAATGAATTAAAACTTATGAATTAATAAAGTGATATTTAAATAAAAAGGTTTATTAATTCATGATGCATGCAATTTTGAAGAAAGGGGCTAAATCAATAAATTAAATATTAATAGTTGAGTTAACTTGGTGTGCAAGTTAAAAGGCAAGGTGAAAATTATAAAATAATAGTAAATAAATAAAATTGATAAAGTGTGAAGGGTGAAAAGAAATAAATTAATAGATTTAAAAGAGTGGATTAGAGGTAGAGACCTGGCTTATCGATCTAAACCAATGTCTTCCTATGCACCCCATTGGGTCCCCAGTCGATCATCGAGTTGTGCTGAGTTGTACTAGTTGTTGTGACTCTAGATCTATACCAGTGTTGGATCCAATTTTGATGCTTTATACTCATATCATTTGTATTATTCCATGATATTGTACTTTCCCCATTCATGATGGGAAGCAAGATTGAATTGATGTAATCTTTGAGTGATGTATCTCCATGCTATTATTTTCTGGTTGTTGGTGGATGCTTATCTTTCATGTAATGTAATAGATGTTTCATAATGTAACACAGTCATGTAACCCCAAGGGACTTTGTCATATGTTGTACATGTAGAGTTTCAGTTAATGTGTTACATGTTAATGGTATGTTGCATGCTAGTTACCTTAAAAAAAATATGTGCCATAAATGTGAGATGTATTAGTTTCCTTTGGGGTTGTGTGGCAGGGCATTACACAAATCATTAAATTCTTTAAAATTTTGGTAAAATGTATGTCAAATTGAAATCTACCATGCTCTATTTCTCTATAAACAATTAGTACGTAAGGATTTTCCAAGTCTTTGCAGTATTTCAATAGTCAAAGAAATTTCAAGTAGAGCTCATCTGCTATTTACAATGCATATGATTTATTGGCATAGAGGATCTTAAAATACATGGTAGGATCACCCTCCCGGGTTTTGTAGAGCCCAAAGTGCAAGAGGAAATCCTTGCAATCTTTCGCTCATTCTTTGGCCAATCCCTCCAATTAGCTTACCATTGGAAAATAGCAATTCCATAGGTTGGATTGTGAGATAAGATTGGTTCATTAAAAACAAACAACATAAACCAATGGTGAGGATTTGATTGAACACCAGTTATTTTGTAGATAAGAGTTATGTCTTCTCTGTTTTGCAGATAAGAGTGATGTCTTCTTGCA
>VDFB02178836.1:0-25039 GCA_007258455.2 Sequoia sempervirens
GTCCACTTATATTGCGAGCATGTCAATAAACAAATCACTGATATTTTACATCAATGGTTGTTTTCAGTTTGCTTATGTGGAAGCACGGTAGGTGGTTAGATTTTTCTTGCCATGGTTGGATGACATTACAGAATAAATGATTTTTGAGGGCACAATTATTGCATTGTGTAATGATGTGAATGCAATTTGAATGGCTGTATGGTCCACAATATAGAATGCCAATTATGTGTTTAAAGAGAATAAAATTGAGGCAATCATTATGGTTATACAAGTTTAGTCTTTATAGCAGGTTGTGTGATAATAGATAATTGAGATTGTTAAAGAAAAATTTAAATGGTGAAGAAAAATGAATTGATAATGAAATAAGATTAGTAATTTTTAATTTATTAAGTAATGTTATATTTGTTTAGTGGCTATAGATGGATTAAATAGTTATTTTCAATTATATCATAAATCTAAAAATAATCAACTAGAAATTGGATAATATTCTTAAAAAGGAAAGTCAATTTTGGATTCTCTCAAAAAAAATCTTTTCATCGTTACTTCAAAGTTCAAAGAAGATAATAGAGTGGATAACTTTTAGCAAATCAATGATAGGGATTCAAATCAAGATATAATCATTAGCACTTCCCTATAAGGTTGGAAAGGCTTGGAAGTTATATGTAGTAATTAATTTTTGATACATTTAAAAAAAAAATCCATTATTTGTTAGTTGTTAATTAAATCATTGTTATGATATGCAAGTGTCTCTCACATGTAGAAGGTAGCTAGTTATTATTTCTTGAACAAATTGATATTTTGAATCCTTGAGCTTTCATTTTTTAAGAGTTTGTCACTCCAAATTATAGTTATCTTTCGTAGACACCATGGAGACCAAGTTTCACTTCTATGATAAAAACTAACAAATGACTTTTAGAGCAAAGATTGCAAGTATCTATCTAGGTAAAATCTTTGTGATTTAGAGTAGAGCTATAGAGATGATGATAAAGGAAGTTATAGGTTCTAATTTTCTTGAAGTCATGGAAAGTAATGAGTTGAATCCAAATGTGTCTTCAATGTTTGTCTCCAATATTTTATATTTTATAGGGTTAAAAGATTGGTTAAAGCATTGGCATGCCATTATATTAGGGAGAAGAGCAATGGTTGTTTGGACCATACCTAGAGATTGTAGATATATTTTTATGAGGAGGATTTCTAATGGAAAGTAAGCAATTTATAAGATTGGTATTTATGGGGTCCTTCAAGGAGTTGGAGACTCAAGTTCTTTCCATAGTTGGAGAAATTGGGAAGATACAAGGCCAAATGATGAAGAATAAGGATGACTATACTTTTTAAAACTAGTTGTGAGCCAAGCTCTTATTTCCTTTCAAATATTCACTACACTAGGATATTTTTAGAGCTAAGTGGGAAAGGGAGACCATCAATACCTCATTAGGATTGTGGATTTGACCTAAATGAAGATGGGGGATTTGAGTTTGTTAAACCAAAGTAATAGATATAGATTACTTGAATAAACATTTCTTTCATTATACTAATGCCATTAATGTAGGTCTTTTAAGATTTCTCTCATGTTTTCAAGCTAGGTGGTTTGGTTGTCTACCTTATTTATAAAATATTATTAAGAATGATATGTTATTCATTGATATATATATATATAAAGGGATAGGTCCCCAAGTCCCTCAATTCATGAATCAAAAACAATAACAAGGGGTCATTTTATTCATAAGCATTAAAATCCTTATTTAGATTGATAAGATATCATTGGTAAATGCTTCAATAAGTTGTAAAAATATTTTGTTTGTGGTTCAAGGACAAGACCTAATAATTATTATGATTAAATTTTGTGTAACCCAACTTAATCATGTGTGTGCAAGCTTACAGGTTTTTAGTTGTGAAAATGACAATATGATATTTTCATAAATTGATTAGAATAAATAATCATAATAACTAAGAAAGAGGCAGATTTTATGTGGAAGTACTAAAAAAATATAAGCCTTCTTTCATGAATTTATGTAACTAGTTTAAATGAACTATGATGAGAAATTGATAGCTTATAGGATCAATTATGATGTGATAGCCAAATAGTCAACAATATTCCTATATTCAATTGTGGTGTTTCTTCTTCTAACACTTTGACATAAAAGAGAGGTAACAATTAGAAAAATGTGGTATCATATAACACAAATTATTATTTTCCTTATGTCAACTACTTTTAGAAAATAAGTGTTATGCATAAACCTATGGTACAAAGAAGAAACATGTGTTAAAATATAATTCTAGTCCTAAAATTATATTGTGTTTTGTAGACACCTAAAATTTACCATCATCATTACCTAATTATTTCCTCTATAGCTGATTTAATATATCCCTAATTATTCAATTTTCATCCCCTTATTAATTAAATAATATTTTATTATTTAATTAAGAAATCACTATTCACCCACACTTATTTCTAGCCTAAATCACTCAATCATCTTCCTCCTATAGTCCACCTTAGATAAATAAAATTAAACATCTATTTATTTAAATCCCCCTTGTACCAAATTAGGCAAGTGAGACATGCAAGTGCACACTATACCTGTGAGATTAAAAAACATAGAATATGTAATGTACTAGTTGAAGTGATGATGAATTAACTCATAGGATGGAGTACATCTAGAGTGACATCTATCTAAACATAGTGGTGCCTAAAAATAAGCATGTAATCACTTAATTTAGAACTAGCTTGAAAAAGAAAATGGCTAGTAAAATTAGCACATGGCTAAGAATAGGCATATATCCCTAAGCAAGCTTAACTCTTATGCTAGAAACCTCCCTTAAGAATAGCTTAGGTGGGATCAAAGGAACTAGGTCTAAACAACTAGGCCTGATGAGGTACCCGAGTACATGCAATCTCTCAAAACGTGAAGAAAAGGAGAAAACCAAATGAGAGAAAACTCCTCCCTAAAAGAGAAAATATAAAAATACTCTCAAAGAAGATTGGGAAGAAAAAACCCTATGTAAGGAAAATTTTCCCTTAATAAGACAAAAGAAGAGAGATTATGTAAACCCCCCTTAAAGTACTCTCTTGCACTGATGGTAGATTCCAAACACTAAATGTTGAAGATGATCCATTCAAATCTAAAACCACTCCTCCCATTAGGAAGAAACAAAACCAAGAATGTATGCACAATTTTGTCCCATTCCTAAAAGGAATATGAGTGAAGGAAAATGAAGATGTGTGATGTCTCTTTTAAATTTTTCTCAAGCATCCCCATGTAAAATCCAAAATCTGCCATAATCAAGTTAGATGTTTCAGGTACATTAAAATAAAGATGACAATATATAATTTTGTGGAAAATGATGTAGAACACAATTCAAAGACAAATATGGATTCTCCAAATGCTTGTCAAGGCTCTTCATACCAATGCCAAATTGTGACAAATGATCATATGGAGAAAGAATATGAGGGTATAAAGGTTTCCCCTCAACATCTGAAGAAGAGGGTGCAACTCTATAAAAGATAACATCAAATAGAATAAAAGAGATGATGGAGCCCCCATAAGATGATAGGTCTTGTAGTGTTTAGTGATGCTCAAAGATGAGTATATAATGTGATCCTTGAATGTTAAACAACATTTGTCCCTTATGGAATAAAATGATTTGTAGATAGGTGCAAGTGATATTCCTATTCCAAATAAGGATATGTAGGAAGAAGATTGAATGTCTCTAAATTTTACACATGACCCAAAGATAATGATGAGACCTATGATGATGTCTTCTAATGGTGCTCAAAGATCTCCAATCCAATGCTAAATTGTGGAAAATGTTGATAGGATGTATCACATACCATAAAGGATTCAAGTATATGAACCATGGATGCATAGTGATAACTAAAATAAAAAGAACTTGATACTACTACAAAGGATGTCAAAATGACTGATGACTGATTCAAATACGTGAACACATGAATATTTGTAAAATCTATTACTATAGAAGTTGATGTTGGAAAGGAAATACCAAGATCCAAAGATTTATATATAATGATTTAAGATCATTGATGTTATTATCATCAAATAGAAGAAAAATGTCGTCAATAGTGTCTTCCAAATCTATAATGTGCGACTCTACAAATAGAGGTGATATGTCCTCTACAAATCGAGAGGAATATTTTGGTAGAAGTGCATCCTAATGTGGTGCATTTAAAATAATTATACCAATGTTCTAGTGCATAGAATCACTAGAATCCATAAACGAGTCAACATTGGATTTAGATGTAGCAACAGGTGATGAGGAAAATGAGATCCCAATGCAAGCCACAGGGTTAAATTTTTCATCCCCAAATGAGGTGTATCTCTCAAAATATTTTTGAGCATGAGACCATATGATGTTTCTACATGTGTTGGAACTAGATGATTGTATAAGGCAATACCATCATGGTCGAGACTAATTTGCATCATTTCATCAATTTGACAATGAATACATCATATGTTGTACACATTTTTCTTCTCTGTATTATCCACTCTTGATTTTCCATTTATTATGAGGACAATGAATAATACTCAAATGAAAGGGATTTAGTTTGAGAGACATGATCACTTAAAAATAAAAAATAAAAAATAGATATGAAGTGTGGGAGGAAATATGAGAATAAAATGCATACAAGGAAATATGAAGTCAGAGTAAGTATGTTGATACCATTTTGCAGAGGTTTAATATGCATGATTGTAAACCCATAAATATTTAATTTATGGTTGGTAGTAAGCTAAGTTTAGACATGTGTCCTAATTATATTGAAGATATGTCTAACATTCCTTATGCTCTGTGTCATTGGTAGTTTAATGTATGTAATTATTTACACTAGACCAAATATAGCCCAAGTAGTGGGAGTTTTGAGCAAGCTTATGTCTAACCCTGGTAGAGAGCATTGGACTTTTGTTAAGAGGGTGTTTAGATATTTGTTTGGTACTTCATATTGTTGTTTGGTTTGTCATGGTATTGATGATGTGGACAAGTCATTGGACATATAGGATTTTATTAATGCATATTGGGTAGGTGACTTGGATAGTTGAAGGTCCACTAGTGGCTATGTTTTTACTTTGTTTGGAGGTGTAGTGAGTTGGATGAGTAAGAGGTAGCCTATAGTTGCATTGTCCACCACTGACGTAGAGTGTATGGCTGCTACACATGCCTCTAAAGAGGCGGTTTGGTTACAAAGACTTGGTAATATAAAGGTTTTTGATTATAGGACAGTGAGGATTGGATGTGACTGTTAGAGTGGCATATATTTGGCTAAAAATCATATGTATCATGTTCATACTAAGCATGTTGATGTTCACTATCACTTTGTGTGAGAAATGGTAGAGAATGGTAATGTTTTAATTGAGAAGGATGACACTTTGGATAATGTTACAAATTCTCCCACGAAGCTAGTGGCCATGTAGATAAGTTCTCTTGGTGTAGGAAGGCCATAGGCATTGATCACTGTACTTGATTATATATTTTATTTGTCTCTCATGGATGTAATTGCAATGTATAATGTCAAGTGGGAGAATCTTAGGATGAGTGATATTATAATTGCTATCCTAAGTTGGTTTATGTATCTCCACATTCTTTGGAAAGTGTTTTAGGAGACATGAGGGATAAAATATTTTTATTATAATGTATTTTCCTATGACAAATTAAAATTACATTCAAAGAGGTGGACCCTTTACGGTGACGATTATAGATCATTTTGGGAGGATATTCCTCCTGGGCATCTAAATTTGTGTGGGGACCACTTTGGTGTGCATGTACTTTCATGTTATTTATATATTGTGCATGTTCTTGCATGGTTGGGCACCTAAGTTTGCATGTTGGTGCATGCTCTTGCATGCAGCCGTTGGAGTTGTCGATGAGTTATGGAGCACTTGAGTTTTACCAATTTTGATTGGTTATGGGTTAGGCACCCATGTGAAGGCCATGTGACAATTTAATATTTTATTCTATATTTATAGGCTATCCATTAAGGGGGGCATAGGTTTTCCCAAGTGGTTTTACTTGTTTTAAAATACCTTTTGTGGTATTCTCTCCCACAAAATTCTATATATTGGAGCCTTGAAATGGTGGTTTAGGAGTTTGTTGCAGGTTGTTAGAGAGACAAAGTGCTACCGAATTATAGAGAGGATTGTTGTATTGATGTAATTCCTTGAAGATTAATACAAATATTGGATCTCTTTTGGTGTGGAGTTTTTCTTGCAAGCATTTCTCCATGTATATCTTGTGTCACTTGTGTTTGCTAACTTGTGTTATTGTGGATTTTTTTTAATTATTGTAATTTTCAATCACATAATATTTCTATGGTAATCTTGAATATATAATTTCATCTTTGCAACCACTTTAATAAGTTCATGTATTTTTGCAAATTATACCTTGATAAATTCCAACAACTCTTCTAAACATCACTCCTTTATTTTCTCCTTAATCACTACTATGTTTGTATCACAACTCCATTGACATCAATGACAACACATGCAACAAAGCCTCCAATATCACCTACAAAAACCAAAAAATAACCTTCTACAAGAGGAAAAATCAAGAACATGAAATTTCAATCATCGATGCAAGATATGGCCAATATGCAATACTCAAGATTGCAGCGATATATTGGATTGACTCAACTGAACTTAATTGTTAATGATATACGAATGATGCCTTTCTTATAAAGGAAAATTTTGAGATAGGATTAAACAAGATCTTGACATGCGCCTTAATCCTATACAATGAGATGACTACCTCAACAAATATTAAATGACTTAGGAAACAAACATAATATGCCAAAAGATAAGATAATATCTAGTGACAACTGACACTATCTGGAAAGATTTTCTCCTAAGACCTAAGTGGAATTAACATGTAAATAGGACCTAAATAGATAAAACACCTATTTACACAGAAACCCCCCTTAAGTACAACTTAAGGAGTATTATTATGCAAAGATGGGTCCCAGTTTTGAGGCCATGCTAGGTCTCATGTACAAATATAATGTAATCTCTCACAAATAAAGAAAGGAGAAAACCCATTGGGACAAAACTCCTCCCCAAAAGATAGATGAAATACAAAATACTCTCAATGATGAATGAGAGGGACAAAACCTCATGCGAGGAAATAAACACCTCCATAAGAGAGAAGAAGAGAGACCATGCAACCTCCCTTAATCATGAGTCTCATGCAATGGTAGAATCTCAACATTGAATGATGAAGATGATTTAATCTCATTGAACAACATTCCTCCCTTGAGGAAGAAATAAAACCATGATGATATGCAAGATGTCTTCCCATTCCTGAAAGGAATGTGTGGGAAGAAGAATGACATGTGATGTCTTTGAACTACACTCAAGTGTCTCCACTTTGATGTTGAAAGTTGAACTACACTCAAGTGTCTCTTTGAAAGGTTCTCTAAGGTTGACTATTTAAAGATTCATTATTTCTCAAGATTGTCCTTAACCTTTCCACCTCTTTTATTTATAGATGTGGTTCATTCTCAATACCTATTTCTTATGCTATTTAACTAAATGATCTTTTTTTGTGTTATGTAGTTCTATGTTGAGTGAGTTGTTTCTTGAATCTAAATGGAAATTCTCAAAGGTTTCTTCAATAGCTTCATCATTTAATCTATGATTCTTTTGTTAAGAAGATAGTTCTAGCATTTGTTGTTCAATGTGTTGCTAGATGAAAATATAAATGTCAAATAAGCAAGTATTCTTAAAATACTATGTATCAAAAATATATTCCAACAAGTCTAAAGGGTTTATTAGTATCACACAAAATAAGTGTATTTAGTAGAGAAATTTAGGAATTATTTGAATTTTGTTAGTATCCATGTCTAGGACCTACACTTGTCCAAAACCTATTTCATTAACTGAATATCTCCTTTTAGAAGGACAACTAGGTTGACCATTTTTGTAGAATCCTTACCGATTGCATTGTTATTTCCATGTTATTAAATTAGAGATAGTTGAATCACTTTGTTTGACTTTTTGAATGCTAGTTGCTACCTCAATCCCTTGTCTAGTCTTTCCATACTCTTTGAGAAGATAAATGTGCTCTTGTTGCAATTGCCCATTTTGTATTTGAAGTGATTTGCACATCTCAGGCCCAACATCTTCACCATCATGGTATGTTTTTTATGTAGACAATAAAACTTAATATTCATAAATTATTGATCATTTCTTGTTTTCGAGCACCATATTTAGGTAACCCAAACTCCAACAATTGCATATAATATCATTGCTCATTATAATATAACAACTACATAGATTCTCGTACCAGTGGAGTATTAGATAGTGAGGGTACCAGGAATATAGAGTTGGTGCTTCACTTTTAATGGGAAGGACTAGTTTCAACTAGTCAACCAAATGTAGACTGACCATTCATCCAAATTGACTAGTAGGAAGCAATCACATAGTTGACGATACAGCTCCAATAAAAGCCAGACATGGTGGGACACGTGACATGTCCTAAGTGCCTTAAGTAATCAACACACAATTAACAACAAATTGATATTTTTTAGTGAGATGTACGGTGGCCCGTTTATCGATGTTTAATTAGTTTAAGAATCTCTGTTAGGCCTACTAAAGTCACACATCGAGAGACATTCTTGTCGCCTTTATTGTCCAGACATACTCTTGCCAGAGTTCGGTCACATGATAGACTCTCCTTTTTTTAATATACTAACATAAAATAGTTTAATAACAAAGCCGTTTATCGTCTTTATTTGTCCGGACAACTTTGCCAAATTTAGGTCACATGATGAACCATTCATAAAGTTTGTACATTATTTATTGAAACTTGTTCTGCTCTCATTAACACATTATTTAATGAAACTTGTAGTCAAACTTCTGACAGAAGTAAGAGGTGTGATTAATGCTCTTATTATCACCTTCTGGTCACATGATGCCAAACTTCTGATAGAAGTAAAAAGTGTGATTAATGCAGAGAGCAAGAAACATTCTTGATAAACAACCCAATAACTGAAGGTGATAACATCCAGAGACATTCTTGACCAAGAACCCATTAAGTGAATATGGAGCCTGAGCTGCAAGAGTCTCTCTTAGAGATAGCTCCTACTCCTGCTAATGGCAGTCATGTGGAAGACACTAAAAGATTGGAAATGATTTTGTCTGATTTAGATCAGCCATGGGGAAAGAGGATAAGAGATGCAGTGTTGTTGGAATCGAAGCTTCTTTGGCGCCTTGCTGCACCTGCAGTTGCAGTTTACATGATAAACTATATGATGAGCATGATCACACGAATACTTTGTGGGCATCTGGGGAACTTGGAGCTTGCTGCTGCTTCTCTTGGGAACACTGGAATTCAAGTTTTTGCTTATGGACTCATGGTACGTATCATTCCTCATTGAATCTTTGGTTATATGAAACTTAAAAGTATAGGAAACAGATTTCAAACATGGTTTTCAAAAATAGATTAGAAACTGTTTTCAGTCTAGAATATCAAGAATATAAAGCAAATACATAAGACACGAACAGACATACAATTTTGTTGAAATTCAATATGATAGGTTTAATGGAATCAGATCTAAATGTTTTCAGTATTCAATAACATAGTTTTAATGTAAACATGTAATTGTTCAGTATTCGTTAACAGAGCTTTAATAGAACTGTCTAATCATTTAATGGATTCATAGAATTTTAATACTGTTAAAACATTGACCAACTTCTAGAATGGCTAAAGCATATTTAGATTGGCCTACTCCTTTGTTTAGAATTGCCTAAAGAGGTTCAAATTTCTTGTCAAATGCTTTTTACGGTTTGGTGTACATTCTCTGGAATGCACCCCAAGCTCCTTGCAGTGGAATGCATTCGTTCTTCCCGTCTAATAGGTAGATTAAGAGTTATTTCTTGAAGTTATTTTACTTTATTATACATTGAGGAAAGAATTATTCTTCTTTATTACATTTAGAAGTTATTTTATTCTTATTTCTTCCTTCCTAAAAGAAAGAAAAAACAGGTGCAAGTAGTAATATTATTATATAATTCAATATATTTTATCCTACAATCTAAACTCTGGACACTTTTTTTTTCAGAAATCACAGTAGTCTATTTGTGCTTTTTGTTGTACAAATCACCAGCGTCTTCTTTAAGATTCAGGACATAGACTAACTGCCTCGATGGATACACTTATCTCTGGTGTTTGTATGAGTGTTAATAAATTGATCTTTTGACACAACAGCAAACATGTTCCAACATTTGATATCAGAACAGATTTTCTTTTTGTTACTCATGTCAGATCTAAACTCTTTGCCAATTCCTGAATTCAATGGAAGTTTCCACCCACTTCTAACAGTGGATAGGCATTTGGAAGAGCAATCTTGCTCTCTTTCCTTAGCCACTTCGTTTCTGTGTCCGGCAATTTGACTAGCCTGCAGAGAGGTTTAAAAAATAAGTAGCATGTCTCTTGACGAGCTCAGTTTTCTTTCTCGAGTGTTGAGTAGCTGAGTAATTTAGAAAGCGTGTATAATGTATCCTAATACCTTCTTACTATCAAAGATGAGATATCACTTAACAACTTGCTCTGGCTCAGATGTTTTTGCATGTGCATCAATCTTGTGCACATCCAATATGTAATATCAAACAGAGAATTGCATAGATTGTGATTTGCTCTGTTCTGGCTTCGGCAATGCCGTGTACCCTGTTTTTGTAAAAACGTCCATATGCTTTAGAAGCTTCCTCTTTCAACGTATCGTACATAATTCGAATGGATTCGTGCGTTTCAACACAATTGCTATTTAAAGTTAAAGAAATTGCTTGCCAAGGTAGTACAGGTGGCGATCTGCTACTCCTCTGCGCCCCTTGAAAGTGAAATGCTCCAATGGGTAATATCACTATCTAATGAACAAGAGCTACATTGCAGCGCAGTTCCTGCCAAGTGTTGGCAGAACAGTCTTGTAAATGGATTTAGAATTTACATTTGGGAGTAAGTGGATTGTGGATGTAAAATTTTAACATATTTTTAAAGGAAAGCACATAAATTGTGTATCTTGTGCACCTTGTTAAGAGAATAAACCTTTTTATTGTATCATGTGGTTTTTTCCTATAGATCTATTGGAATTATCTAAATATCAACTAGCAATCGCACCTTAGTGTGCAATGGGTATGCCGAAGACGTGTGGAAGGTCAATTAGGCAATATTTTGTTTTGTTTTGTTTTATTTTATTCATACATTTGTGTAGTACATGAAGTCAATTGGTAGGACCTCTAAATCAAGTATATAATTAGGTTCCATAAAAGATCATATGAGTCAATATAGTGTTGGAGATATTGTGGCAGTATATTTAGACTTACAAAATATTATGATGATATCTCCAACCCTAGCACTCAATATATATGAGTGTAAAAAAAACCATGTTTTGTAAACTATTATATAATTTAGACATTCATCTCCATACGCAAATATCAAAACCCAATTCAAGGTTAGTTAGCTAAGTAGTGTTATCCTAATGTTTCCATAACTACTCCATGATTCTCTCCAAATCCCCATTCTCTTTCCTTTTTGACTACTCACATCTTACAAGTTATCATAGTTGTAATTAGAAACTTTAATGACACGTAGATGAGGTCAATTGGTGGGCCATTTATGAAAAGATGTTTGTGCAATAAAGGTCTGAATGTAGAAATAATAGCATGAAGTAAACTACACGTTCACATATAGGGATCCAATCAGGAAGATAATTAGGGTCCATTGCCAAGGCTCATATTAGTTATGCAATAGTGAGAGAGAGAGATGAGGGGAAGAGTGAGTGAGAGAGAGAGGTAAAAAGATAGAGATAGAGATAAAGATAGATATGGAGATCGATATGTAGAGGGATATGTAGAGAAAGAGAGGTAGAGATAAAGGGATGGATAGATAGAGATGGCAGAGATAAATATATATATAGAGGATGAGAGAGGAAGAGATAGAAAGATAAAGTTGGAGAGGTATAGAGAGGGAGATAGATAAATAGATAGAGAGGGGGGAGGAGAGAAATAGAGAGAGGAGAGAGGTAAAGTAGATATATATATAGTGATAGGGAAAGAGCGAGAGAGAGATACAAGGAGACATAAAGAGATAGAGACAGTTCTCTCTCAATCCATCTTCCTCTCTTTGCCTATTTCTTTCTATATTTGTCTTCCCTTATCGCTTCCTCTATCTCTCTCTATCACTTTTCTCTCCATTTCTTTGTTCCTCTTTAGGTCCTATTTATCCTCACCCCCTCTCTCAATAAAAAAAACTATTTTAATTTGTACTATAAAAAAGACATTATATATTTTATTAATAATTTGTATCATAGAATATAATATATATAAATATAATATTATTTTAAAATAAATTTAATAATTTCTCTCACTATTTATCTCTCCCTCTCTCTCTCTCTCTCACCCCCTCTTGATCCCTTAATTTTACGTATATCTTTGCCTCTTAGTTCTCTTTATCTATCTATCTCCCTCTCTTTATGCGACTTTATCACAATCATAGAGTCAACTTCCATGACTAGATAGTTGCACCCCATCAAGGAAGTCAATGGAAATAAGCTTCCCATTCTGCCTCATTATTCAACTTACAACCAAGAAATAGGGAACCCTCTTTAACATTGCTACCATATGATCCCTTAACACTACACTAGCCCCAACTAAACCTAGATTACCCCTAGAAGTTCTTTGTCAAATTAAGCTTTAGAAACCCAGTTGGAGATATCCGCTAGATAGATTTTTTTCACACAAACTGATTATCAACTACCCTATTAACATGGGAAATATTCATCTATCTTTTTATGCTTTGATGGATGTGCGTACCCTATTCCAAAACCCCCATTTTTGCACAGGTAGGGAGAATAGTAGCAAAGGTTGTGGAGCATGAGCCTCATGTCTTCGAGCGCGGAGAATCCAAGTAATGTAAGCAGATTAAGGTGAGAGACGCCATTGATGAACTCTTTATGTTATGAATACCTTGATGACCCTATTCGATTCACCTGGAAGCAACCTTTGAACAACTATTTTCTCTCCCACTTTGCAGCCTTCCCCGTCAATTCACAAACAATTCACTCTAGTGTTACATTTGAGTTAAATCTTGTTCTTGACATCAAAATTATCAGTTGTCTCTCTAAGATCTGCATAATCAAATCGCAAGCTCTTTTCCCCAATTTGTTATGGAGTTCTCGAACTGCAAGTAACAATCATTGACAAGTTGGGGACATTTTTATTGAGTGATTTCAGCAACTGACGAATGAAAAGTCAACACCATTAATGGTCTTGATTAGTTTGATCGTAGTGCAAGGTCTACTAAGAATTGTAAACCATCAATTGAACATTTTAACTTGATCAACTTCATATTGAATACGCCTACAACATGAATTAAGTGTTGCATTTTATCTTACTCATAATTAATAAAAACATAATCTTTAGTACTATTGAAATTCTTCTTATACAATATCATGAACATAAAAGTTATGTCATGTTGTCTAGAACCTTGAATTCTAAGTCTCTGAATTATTCATTTTGAAAATCTATTGTAGCACTAAAGATGCCTCCATTGGTTTTCATGTCCTTCCAAGATAGAGAAGCAAGTTTTCATTA
Source organism: Sequoia sempervirens (assembly GCA_007258455.2). NCBI lineage: Eukaryota > Viridiplantae > Streptophyta > Pinopsida > Cupressales > Cupressaceae > Sequoia > Sequoia sempervirens. The sequence goes on from VDFB02178836.1 coordinate 13,590, forward strand.
TGAGCATCACTATCACACCCAAAATGAAATCATTTAAACATTAGCTAAAATTGTCGCATCCCTTTAAAAATTAGTGAGCCAGCATATGTCTATCGAAACTGAAGTTTTCAACGATGTTCATGTGCTGAGGTCATCAATTCCCATTTGGCGACGCAGGAAGTTTGATCCAGGGAGGACCAGAGCCCAGCTGGCGTGTACCATCAATCAAAGTAATAAATTATTCTCCACCATATAAGAATCCATGTGTAACTGTCCCACTGACAGCCATAGTTGGCTTTTAAAGTCAAATATGACTTTTACTCCCACTGACAGCTAGGTATACCTAATTGGCTTTTAAAGTTAATATGACTTTTTCGCCCAATGACAGCTATAATTGGGTTTTGAAGTAAAATATGATTTTTCGTCGCTTCTGTACTAGGTAGCTGACAATGCTTTACAAGGCAATTGTAGTAATCTTCAAAGCTAACCGACAACTAGCATACATACAGGTTGTCCATTAAATAAGTATATTCTTTAGACTTGAGATCTGTTGGGCCAGAAAAAATTAAACAGAAGATCACGGAGTCTGCAGTTTGAGAAGCAACAGAGCCCAACCTTAAATGTAAATCTAGTACACCACCACCCTCGTGTGTTATCTGTCCATCGAAAACATCCAGCAGCTTCTGCGGGAGATCTACAAGATCAATTCGATGCCTTTTTGGCCGACGTACAATTAATAATAAATAATTGAAAATAATGAATACAATAATAATGACTTGTATTAATAATTAATAATTTTTTTATTATTATAATAATATATTATTCTCGTTTGGTCTGGGCCGTCCCGTTAAGTAGTTGAGATCCTGGATAAGACGGAGTATGTACAGTTATTGCACGGATAACATTCTCAGTAGCATAATTAGTCAAGCAAATGTATGATAGGTTGACTGGTTGAAACCAATAACATCGTCGAATATGCGGTTGCAATAAAGCCAAACATGGTGGGACACATGACGTGTCCCAAAGGGCCTTTAAAATCAAAGAATAATTTAGATGTTTGACTTATCAAGAATTTATTTGTGGCTATCCAAACTTATTTATGACTCGTCTTTCTGTTTTTTTTTCTTTAGGCCCTTTTTTTTCTTTGGACCTTTCTTGTATATGTGGGTATCTTGGGAGCTCGCATTCATAGAATTTATTCAAGTAAGTTGTAAAAAATTGGGAGTGATTTGAAATTTCCACATAAGATTTTGAGAAGTGCAAAGTTAGGGTAATCAACTACTAGATCCTCTCCCCTACTTTTCTTTTAACTTTTTGCATACCTCTTCTTACTTGAAGCTTCATAAATCAATAATCATATTCTTGTACTCATCTCTGTGGCTCAATACGCCTCCCCATTTTTATCTCATATGACATTGATCTCTTGAAATTTCTTCCTCAAAATTCAATATTGTTGAACCCTGTTTTGAAGAGTTTGTGATTTCCTCACCCAAATTTTCTCAAGTTCCTTGCATTCTTTATATCTCTTATTTCTCATTTCAGTGGTAATCCTCCATGAGCCTTTATCTATCAAATCTAATCTTTACTCCACCTTTCTAAATCTGCTCCTATGCACACCAATATTCTAAACAATCCACTGACCGTTCTTGGATTTAATATTGTGACAGCCTCACTTAGGTTGCTCACGCATTATACATTTGAGAGTTTTGAGTCTATGTTTGCGATTAAGAATTGCTGATGGTGAATTTTACTTGTGGTGAATTTGTCATGACTGAGGGTGAATTATTGATGATGAATTTTCCCTGGGTGAATGACTAACCGTGAATTTGCCCTATGCCATATATATAATATAGACACCTTCATCCTCAATTTTAATTTATTATAGATTATAATGTAATTTACTTTTTACAAATTTGAAGTACAATATATTTTTGGGTTCCATTAATTTTTGACTACTTGCAAATATTAATATATAAATTTGAAATGCAGTTAGGCATGGGCAGCGCAGTCGAAACCCTATGTGGACAAGCTTATGGAGGGAAAAAATACGAAATGCTGGGAATATACCTGCAAAGATCCACAGTCCTACTCATGGCAACCTCTATTCCTCTCACCATAATCTACATATTTTCCAAGCCAATTCTGCTACTTTTGGGTGAATCTGAGAAAATAGCAACGGCGGCGGCGATATTTGTGTATGGCCTGATCCCACAAATCTACGCATACGCCGCCAATTTTCCGATCCAGAAGTTTATGCAAGCACAGAGCATCGTGGCTCCCAGCGCTTACATTTCCTTGGTCACTGTGTTTGTCCACCTATTTTTGAGTTGGCTGGTAATTTACAAGCTGGGGTGGGGAATCTTTGGGGCAGCGTTTATTTTGAGTGTATCTTGGTGGATTATTGTTATAGCACAGTACGTGTATATTATGAGAAGTCCGAGGTGTAAGAAAACATGGACCGGCTTTTCTCTTCAGGCCTTCACCGGATTGTCGTCTTTCTTCAAGCTATCTGTTGCTTCTGCCGTCATGTTGTGGTAAGTTATCACTTTGCTTCTGCTCTCTCAAATTTTTGTAATTATAACTCTTCCCATAATCATAATTATAATCCTAACCTTAATCCTATTTGTAATTGTAACTCAAAAATAAACGCTAATCCTAATTCTAATTCTAACTATAATCTTAACTCTAATCCTAATTGTAATTGTACGGGTAAACCAAATTATTGATCTTTGATGCAAGCCTCTTTAGGTATTGCTTAGACATCAGCATCTATTTTATTAACACAAGATGCATCATATGGTTAAGATTACAAATATGATTACAAATAGGTTTAGTATTATGATTAGAATATTGGTTGTAATCCTAATTTTAATATAACCATAACCCTACTGTTATAATCTTTGTTAACTTGATAACTAGTAAGAACAACAAAATTTATAAACTAACTATCAATCAACATTTCATTTCCCACACTTAGCAAATCAAGTCAACAAAGATTGAGAAAAATACCACATTAGTGTTAGGGGTACAATCACGATTACAAATACATTTAGTAGTTTATTTACAAATAAGGTTATGGTTAGGTATGGGGTTATGATTAAGGTTAGAACATAGATGTTAGGAAGAAGGTTATGGTTAGAAATAACTTTAGCCTTATGGTGAGATTTATTAAATGGCACGACTTTTAGATATTTAGAAATTATGAAGGTGCATCTTCTTGGTGTTTAACTTTAATCACTAAAAGGTAAAATACTTGATCGATTTATTTATTGCACAAACATATTTATTTAGAGAAACATACAACTATCTTAATTACAACTATGAAAAACCTATATATAACCACTATCTAAGAAGGATGAAAGGTTCAAACAATATAATAACACTAACATAACCACCTTATTATATTTTTCTTGCAAATGTACCCCTAAAATATCAAATTTTACCTTTCCAAGAGACCTCTCCTTAAGGTAAACATAACACAAACAAAACATGTTGATTACACAAAACAAATACACATTTTTAGAATTTTTTTCTTTGAAGAAACAAATATTGAATTATGTGGAACTCCATCAAGTTGCCTTGTAACCCTCAGAAGGGTGTAGCTCTAAGTTGAGTTCCTAGATTACCACCTCCTTGAACTCCCAATCATAAATCCCTCAAATTATTTAACAAAATCCATTGCTCCTTCAAGTTGTCTCATGACCCTCATAAGGGTATAATTCCCCAAATCACAACCCGTGAACAATCTTGGCAACAATCCATATTGAGTTCACTAAATCCCTATTTGTCTTCAAAAATAAAACTTCACAATACATGCATTCTTCAAATTTGTTAGAATCAATAAAAAAACACAAAACATACATGTCTCATTCAAAACACCATCTCTAAGTGAGAAGCTGACTTGAGATGATAGAAAAACCTCCATCTCTAATGCTTCTGCCTCTAATTATAAAGTCTCAAAGTATGAATCCATTTTTAGTATCTTTGAAACAATAATAATAATAAAAACCATCATTTGATGGATCCTTGTCCTCAACACTTGTAATGCAAAAGATAACTACTAAAAGTTCAAAAAAAACACTCTGACATGAATTTGTATACAAGAACTAGAAAACATGATGCAATCACTACAAACATAATTATAGAGGCTATGTTGATATCAACCATTTCCTTATCCCCACTACTTTCTTCCATGGAAAAAGCATTTGGATCATCCTTCAATGACTTGTAGTGTTCATTAGCCACCTCTCAAGCACTCCATCCTAATCAAAAGGATGCACACAGAATAATAATTACAAACATAAGCCACATGAAAACTTATACTATATCTACCAAGAGGCGATTAAACAAATGGATGTCTACTCCAACTACTCCATCTCTCTTGGAAACTTACACTTCAATCTTCGGTAGAATTATCATTGTTGTTGTTGTCTTTTTTACCGTGGCATTCTTAATTGCACCAAGTATGCCTTCAAATCTGGTCCTAAGTCTTTGACATAGTCACAACCGCATCAATCAAAACATGTATTGGTTTCCAATAATGATAAAATTGCACTTATTCATCAATTTTTTTAATATAATGATAATATATATAAATAAAAATAATTTAATTTAAAAAAAATTAAATAATGACACATAAATATTTATTTAAAAATTAATAGTAAAATAATTCATAATAAAAATAATTTTATATAAAATATAATAATTATATTAATGTTTACCAAAATCAAAATTTATTGAAAAGATAAATAAAAATAAAAAATATATTATATTTTTAATTATATATTACTATATATAATTTTAAAAATATAGTATTAAAAATAAGAGTAAAATTAAAATTAAAAAAATCTTCATTTTATAATAGTAATTGAATAAAATTTTAATATATATCATATTAACTAAATTATACTCTCACAATGCAAGGGCATTTACATTGTTAATTGGTTGATTACTCTTAATTTATAAGTTTAAAATTCTAAAATTTCTAAATTATGTTATTTTGATTTGGCTTATATCAGTTTAGAAACATGGTACTTCCAGATATTGGTCCTCTTGGCAGGTCTATTGAAAAATGCAGAAATCGCATTGGATTCATTAGCTATATGGTATTTTTCATTTTCCTTTAATTTTTTTTTTTAAATCCTCAATTTAATATTAGAGTAATTAAGTATATAATTCACAATTGTTTTATTAATCAATTTTTTAAATAGCTTTTATTATCACCTTTAGAAAAAATTATTAAACCTATTACAAGAGGAATAAATTTTTGAATTCACTTGTATTCACATCTTTCTTCATGCAGCATGTTAATTTTGGGGTGGGTGTTCATGACATCTGTTGGGTTTAATGCTGCTGCCAGGTGAATTATATTTTTTCAAAGAGATGATTTATAACAATACAAATACATGAGATATTTAAGTTTAATATTTTTCTCTTGGTTTTCTATATTTAGTGTTAGAGTTGGCAATGAGCTTGGCGCTGGGAACCCAAAATCAGCAGCATTTTCAGCAATGATGGTGACTATGGTCTCCTTCTTAATATCATTGATGTTTGCCATTGCTGTTATTATTCTACGAAATGTTATGAGCTATGCCTTTACAGAAGGGAAGGATGTAGCAGATGCTGTAGCAGAACTTGCTCCATTTCTTGCTATATCGATTACACTCAATGGAATACAACCAGTACTTTCAGGTTCTCATTTGATAATATTTTTTAATTTTCAAATTTTTACTCATGAAGTTGCATGGCGAAAGTTTACATATTTATGATTTTCATATAAATTAAGAAAAGAGATGTTTGTTTGAATCATACACATTGAAAAAGGTTATTTATATCCTTGTTTAGGGTAGATTATTTAACTTTGATACTTAAAATAATGCTTAGACAATGATTAATTTGGTAATTTATATGTTTTTTAATATATGATTTTAGGTATAGCTGTTGGTTGTGGATGGCAAGCTCTTGTGGCTTATATAAATGTAGGTTGTTACTATATTATTGGGATACCCTTGGGATGCTTACTAGGTTTCAAATTTGATCTTGGAGCAAAGGTAAGAAATTATATCTCAATTTAATCAAGTTATAATTTGTTAAATTGGTTTCACTTTATTTGTAAACATGTATGCATACTTTTAGATTTTAAAATTGATTACATAATAGGTTGATTTAAGAATTGAGGAGGAAAAAATATAATCTCTTATACAAAGAATTTTTTTCCTTCTAATGACAGGGAATTTGGTCAGGAATGTTAAGTGGAACAGCCTTACAAACTATAATTTTATTGGTTATCTTTTTTAAAACAAATTGGACAAAAGAGGTAAGTTCTAGAATTTAAAATAGTTTTTTTTTTTAAATGATATATATGTATGTATGTATACACACATGTATAAACAATGCTCATTAGAGGATAACATTGGGTAGGATGGTTGAGACAATAGACGAGTGGCACAATTGCCTAGATCTTGCTAGATGTGGTTGAGAAGAAGATGCACATTCTATCAAACCATTTGCAAAATCTATCATATCTGTCATGGAGATTTCTCCATGTATACCATGTAGGCTAGTTATGATGGCAACCAAGATTAGGATCAAAGAGCTCCAATTTATCGGTCATGTAGTATCAAGCCTTTCTTTCACTAGATATCTAATGCATAGGAAAAGTACTACACTCATCATATACTAATTCCACCACATTAAAATATCCACACCTCCACAAATAACCCAAGTAGTAGTGAGCATTAAATCAACAATCCTTTTCTAAAGGAATAATCTCTTAACATCATTAGGAGCATTAATCTTAATGGATCCAAAAGAATGATTTCTAATATTTAAAAAAGCCCATAAACTTTGGTTAGTGGATCCTATCCTTGTGAAATAAATACAATTACCATTTAAGAGATGCAAAAGTGACCATACCATCATGTTGAGATTCATAGTTATACAAAACAAGTGATTTTCTTTATATATAATACAACAAATAAGATAAAGAAAAAAAATGAAGTTTACTTCTTGCAAATAAATAATTTCCAACCAAAAAATAATTAGTCAAGTATCACACACAATATTTTTGTGTGATTTTTGTCTAACCTTAAAAATTTATAGAAACAAATTTTATTTATTTCACTAATGTATCATATCTTCACTATGTAGCTCATCAATAACTACATAACTATTCTACAAAAAATCACCCTTTGGAAGGTACAGATACTACCAAGTTGAATTATTGGTTGATTATGCCTTGTTTTGTCTAGAAAATTCTTACCTTTTTATAGATTCCCAACTGAAATATAATACCATTATGCAATCATTAGAGGGCAAGTGAATAAAAGTTTTTGGTTGAGAATATAAAATAGAAGTTGGAAGTGGTGATCTATTAAACATTTTGTTGCCTCATTTGAAGATTCTTCTTAGGAGGGAACAATTTTTTTTCTTGTCTTGAGAGTTTAAAACCACACCATCCCAAATTTTATTTGGTAGATGATCATTACCAATTTTAGGTGGTGGATCACCATTACTAGCATTTGATTATTATTGTGGACCCTAGTTGAAGACCATTATTCTTGTTCTAAGTCCATCGTATTCTTTGATTTCCTAGCCTTAAAAGAAGTCTCAACTTTTGTATTACTTGTACCAAATTTTCTCATTTAAAAGCAGTTAAAGAACCATACAACTAATTTGTAGTACATAGGTTCAAATTTTATAATACCTAAATAGTAGAAACTTTATGACTATACGGTTTAGGAAGAGTTTTGAGTACCTTCTTCACCACTTCTTTTAATTCTCCACCAAAACCTCTAATGTCGTTGATAACTTCATCCACCTTCTACAAGTATCTTGTGATGTTTTCATCTTTAGACATTTATAGGGTCTCAAACATGATCTTCATATTTTGCATCTTAGCTTGCTTGATCTTATCATCTCCTTCATAAATTATTTCTAACTTTACCCAAATTTCTTTAGCAATTTTTAGATTCATAACTTTCACCAATTCATAATTAGCAAGACCACTTAAGAGAGCATACCTTTCTTCACCATTGTTTTCATCTAGGCCTTTATCTCATCATCAGTACTTGGACCATTTGTAGGTATAGTATATCCAATCTCAACAAACTTCCAAATTTCAAATCCAAGAGAAACCAAAAAACCTTCCATCCTTATCTTCCAAACTGTATAATTTAGTCCATCAAACAAGGGAACATCTTTCTTGTGTGCCATCCTAGATCTACCTCAAGTGGTTAAGCTTTCTTCCAAGAAACCTTTCTTTGATACCAATTGTTGAATGCACAAGGTAACTGAGAGGGGGGTGAATCAGTTGTACCTTAAAAATTCAAAACCATCACAAACATTCAGTTCCATATTAATTCAATTAACCCTTAATTTGCTAGAATGAATTATCATGAAAGTAGATAATAGAAATAGAACCAAATCAACACCATGTACTCAAAGAAACACCAAATTTATGTGGAAAACCCAAGAAGGGAAAAACCATGGTGAGGATTATCTCAAAATATAAAGTAAATTCAACAATGATTACAAAAGGGCTCACTACCCAAAAGAAAGAAAGGTTTACTACCAAAGGCTCACTGATAGAATTAAAAAGAAGATAGAGAAGAGTGTTACAATGAGAAGTGAATCTCAATACAATAGAAAAATCCACCACAATATTACCAACACTTTCTTAGTCTTATTGAAGAATTATAGACACCTTCTGCTCATTGCAGTTGGTAATCTAACACATGAAAGCTCCAACTACACTTCATAAATTTGTACCTTACAACTTTGCAATTTGCATCATTCACATCTCTTAAATCTATCTTATCATCCCTCAAAAAGTAAACACTTATTTATACCATCTTCAACCTTGAAAACATTCTCCAAGGTTGACTATGCACCTCAACCATGCAACTTCAAATTAGGTCAGCTCCAAAATATTCCTGGAATGGAAAAGAATGAAGGAAAACCACAACACGCCTTAGCTAGGACCTAAATCCACTCATAAATTTCATGCCATGCTTCCACAAACACTGAGACAACTTCATAATTAGTGTAAACACCCAAGGTCAATCAAACCTATGTTAACACCATTAACACTTAAGTACATGGTTCCTCAAATCCAAAGATGACTTGAACAGACCATACACCACACTTGAAAATGATCTAGAATACTCCAAAAACATCCTGAAATCCAAAAAATTCCTTTGCAACTAACTTCTCTTGAAGAATCTACACACCCAATACATTCAAACAATCATGCCATACACAGTAACTTAAGAAACCAACTTTCAAAGCACCAAACCTTCAAAAAATTCAACTGAAGTAATATACAAACACTGTAAGCACACTTCCAAGTCCGCAAGACCTAAAACCATCTTGTGGAGAAATGCAAAGCAAACTCATTTCTCTCAAACACCTCTGCAATGATCCAACACTCCAAATTCTAGATATAACACCTCTGAACACCTTTGATCAACATATGTGAACTACACAAGGAGATATTCAACATTGAATAAATACATAGCAAAACCAAAACACTACTCTATAACATAAAACATTACTGCAACACATTATTTCCTCTTTTAATTCAAATTTTCTCAAAAGCACTTGGAAACCAAATACCTAGGGACACATCCGCAACATCTTCAATACTTCCTCATCACCATCAAACCAACTGCATCATAGAAACTCAACCATACATCCATAGACATAAGCTTATCAAAGCAACACTAAAGGTTGACATTAGTAGCTTACTAATGACAACATAATTTAACTAATCAAAGCATCATCAGAGAAAGCACCACCTCAACACCAACTACACATCCATGTAACAAACTCTTCATATTGTTGACACCAATGAAAATACACAGGCTTGTTGACATCAATGACAAAACCAATTGTAGATACTTATAACACATGAATCATAAGGTATAAGATCATAAGTGCATGTAAAAAAGACACAAGTAAAAGATAATTGTAAACATAGAATTTGAGAAAACATAAGAATCAAATAAAATATGAAAAAATACAAGGAATAAAACATATGAAAGCATATGACACACAAAAAAGGTTCTAGACATTTAAGAAAGATTCATTCTAAAGTGGGGATGAAAAATTATATATAGAAATATATAAAAAGTAAAATGAGAATGATTAAATGCAAAAAAATAAAAAATTAAAATTACAATTAGAAAACATAACATAAAAAAGTTTCTAAAGTATAAGTACACATATAGGATAAAAAAAACACATATCAATGTATCATGAACCATAACTAGAAAAACACTACTCTAATATGTTATTTCTTCCCTAAACTTTTAATCATTCTCCTCTTCTTTAATTACATGACTTGCATACCCATTACTTGATTATCCAATTATGTGTTTTCTTTTGGTAGGAATTTTGACTTTTTTCAAACACAATATTAGTAGATGGAACATTAGATGTCTCTCTCATTATACAATTCACTCATGTTGTGGTGGTTGCATTTAATGAACTTATATATATTTATTTTGGATCCCTACAACAATGTTCATGTCATTAAATATTTCTAATATAAAACTTTTATCCTTCTTGGATAACATAGGTAGTGAAGTATGCTTAACTTGATCATGTAACATCGTGTTCTTTTATTTATTCTTATAATTTTATTTTTTACACACCGTAAAATTTTATCACTTAAATATGGAGGTTTGTTGGGAGTGGGAATATAATTATGGAGGTTTATTGGGAGTGGGAATACAATTAACCAAAATAAAATGTATTACTTTGCAAGAGGTTGATGTTAAATTTGTGGAATATTTACAACTCCACACTCAAGACCAAATTTTACGTATTGTTCCAATAAAAGGTACAAATATAAAGTGTTCCAACTAAGGTATATTGGAAGAAAGATTAACATGGTGTAAAGAATACTTATGATGGAAAGGAGAAGAGTGTGGAGCGGGAGAAAACAAAGGGGGATTTTTTGAATTTTTTTGATGGAGCTAGAGATGACAACCCTGATCTTCATGGATTTGGGTGTTCTTGGACATCATTTTTCTCTCCCTTGGCTACAATTCCTAAGAGGTTGGTTCAATGTGCTGGTAGAGTGGAGCGAATGGGTGCTCAAATGCAAGCTATGGGTGGGCTAAGGAATAGGAATATTTTGCATTCCCCTATTGTTTCTTTAGTGGGTGCCCTTGTTTTGCACGACCCATTTTATGCTATGGGTTTGGGTGCTACTGCGATCGTGTTTGATGTTGTTGTTGGGCAGCTTTTTCTTCTAGTGTCGAGGGACTCCTACCTTAGTCAATGTGGGTTCTCTCCTTACCATGGTGTTTGGCCTAGTTGCCCACTTCTATTGGATTTTGATGTCATGCTTCTAGTTGGTGGGTTAGTTTCCTCCTTCCTATGCTTGGTTGGATCCCTAGTGTTGTTTTCTATTGGTGTGCTTTTGGTGTTGCAGTTGTGGGTCCTCTGTTAGGTCTTTGTTTAGG
>VDFB02178839.1:0-22976 GCA_007258455.2 Sequoia sempervirens
ACAAATGTGACCTTGTTTACAAGAATGAATCAATGAGACACCAAATGGTCTTTATAGACCTTATTAAAGAAAATAAGCAACAAAACCACTTTGTAACCTCCCTAGTTATCATCAAATTATCAAATATGGAGGATGAGGTGTAGGTGCTCCTGCACCATACACCCCCCCTAGAAAATACTCATGCCCCATGAGTTGTCCCTGTCTCCATTGTCTCCAAGCTTCACCAAGGCTCCAAGAGTCCACAAATCTCCTTCCTTGGTATATGCATGTTGGATTTACAACCTGCTTTGCACATTGAACATGCTTGACATTGATTTCCATTGGTGTTGGATTCACCTCAGTACTCAGACCTGAAAGTGGTCTTCCCCCTATTCTTTGATCAAAACCAGATTGCATGCCCTTACAAACACCTGCAAACAAACAAATATTAGTGTCCTTTTGATCTATTTTTCCTTTTGGCTTACCTCCATATTCATTCCTTTGTTCAAACCTCTACATACTCTATCCTTTTGCCTCTATGATTAGACACTCTGTGCTAACAACACCCACCAACATTTTCTTACCACTACAATGCATTGTACTATTTGTACTATTAGATCTTTGCACCTTTATATCTACAAAATCTCCATATTTGACAAGTGTACTTTGCACCAAAGGACATATCACTATCCCTACTAATACATTCTTACTCCAATTCACCCCCAACTCTCTTCTCACCACTGTATCAGCCTGCTCCATGGGCTTCACATCATTTTTCTTTCCCAACTGAACTCCATCCTTGTCAGACCTCAGACTCCTCTTCTCAATAGGTTTAACTCCATTAGTTTCCATTGTTTTAACACCATTTGAAGGTGTCTTTCCTGCTGCCTTAACACCATAACTCTGATCCAAAACAGAAAACAAGTTATTCTTACCATCCTCAAGCTTTATAGGTTCCTTTTTTGCAAAGATCATCACCTTAGTCTTTCCCTTGTCCTTCTCTTTTCCCTTCAAAGGAGTTAGCTTGAAACTTTGATTATCCTTCCAAATGGTGTAGGTGTTTTCCCAACCATCATACATAGACTTCCTATCAAAATTCCATGGCCTTCCCAAGAGTAGATGGCAACAATCCATTAGCAATATATCACATAAGACTCTATCCCTATACTCCCCAATCTGGAAATCCACATAGGCTTGTTCATCCACCACTAAGGTTTGACTATCATTCACCCAAGAAACTTTGTAGGGTGCTACATGAGGTATCTTTTCTAGACTCAACTTATCTACCATCTCCCTAGACACCATATTATCTTGAGAACCATAATCAATTACAAATTGACACACTTTACCTTTACATTTGCATGAGGTTCTGAATAGGCTCCTTCTTTGGCTCAAATCTTCTTCTTTTTGTGCTTGCAAAAAGGTCCTTCTTATCATGAGTGCTTCTCCTACCTTTGGATCTATAGGTCTGCTTGATGAACTAACACTCTCTTCTTCATCCCCATGCAAAAATTGAACTCTTTATCGCAGCGCAGCTTTCGCTTCCTCTTGCAGCGACACTAAACTTATGATATTGCTATCGAGTTCAAGCTGTATGGTTTCGAGTCAAACTCATTGACCCATGTTTCATGAGTAGTGGTTCAACAAGAACCATCCTCTCATTGATATCGAATGGATCCCACTTAGCACTCATTGCATCTGGTGGTGCTCATGAGGTGAGAAACCTTTGGTCAGATCAGGAGGTCACCCATCGATGCACTCCGGCTCAGCTGGCTTAACCGGGGAGTTTCTCCGGGGTTAAGCCGTTTAGTTGTTACCAATTGCAAGACCTTAGGCAGTGTTGTGCCTTATGAACCATTCATTATAGAGCCCCTTTAGCTCATCAATTGATAAGTAGGAGGTATTTTTCCACAGCGTGTCAAATTATGATATTGCTATCAGGATTCAACCGTGTAGTTTCGAGTCAAACTCATTGACCCATGTTTCATGGGTAGTGGTTCAACAAGAACCCATCTCTCATGATATTGAATGGTCCACTTAGCACTCATTGCATCTAGGTGATGCTCACGGAGGTGAAGCACTGGTCCGTCCCGGGAGGTCACCCATCCCAGTACTGCTCCAGCTCAAGCGTGCTTAACCAGGGAGTTTTCTCCAAGGTTAAGCCCGTTTGAGTTGTTACCCCATTTGCAAAACCTTCAGTAAGTGTTGTGCCTTAACCATTCATTATAGAGCCTCTTTAGCTCATCAATTGATAAGTAGGAGGTATTTTTCCACGGCATGTCAAATTGTGATATTGCTATCGGGATTCAACCATGTAGTTTTACGAGTCGAATTCATTGACCCATGTTTCATGAGTAGTGGTTCAACAAGAACCCATCTCTCATGATATCGAATAGTCCACTGCTTACTCATTGCATCTAGGTGATGCTCACGGAGATTGAAGCATTGGTCGATCTGGGAGGTCACCCATCCCGATCTTGCTCGGCTCAAGAATAAACGAAGTCTTGGACCATGAAGCTGTGGGGGAAAAATTTATTATGACTCAAACCTCCAAACCACCATTAGATTCCTCTGGTATAGACAATTTTAGGCCAAACCTGAAAACCCTTATTTTATACATTACTCATGAGGGTTTATTGAATGTAACACTTCCACAACCTCCCAGACCTTAAAACCAACTTGAACATAGTCCAATAGCCCTGTACATGCTTAAAATTTCAAAAAAACAAGACCTCCCATATAGATTCTACCAAACCCTAGGTTAAAGCCCTCATTCACATGCATTTTGTACACCAAAACTCATAGGAACAACAGATTTATTCCCCTTATTTCTTCCCCAACACTCTAATCATATAGCCTACCATCTAACCAGACTTCATAGGGTCCCTTACATGAGTTATAGCTGCCACAGATGGTGTAAGGGACCTTTAAAACATTGTTATGATCACAAACCCTCAAAATAAGGTTCCCTAAGCTGTTCACAATAAATAGACTATAGAATGCTTCAAACTCCTTGTTAAATCTTCAAACCTAGTGCAAAACATAGAAGAAACATGCACTACATTATTCAAAAGAAATTTACATAATAAAAGGACTGTACATTACCGTACAGATCTGGAAAAGTTTGAAAACACAGGAAATTTGCTGCTAACTTAGAGAATTCAATTTATTTCTTCATAAAAACTCTAGAATCAACCTTACATTCAGTTCCTTCATGCCTTTTAAAGGCTTCTTCAAGCCCAACCAATGACTAGCCAATTTGCAACTGATTTTTAAAATACTAATGACTGTTGGAGGTCATAAACACACCCTTTTGCTAGTTTTGTTAACATATACTGTCATACATTGCAATGGTTATACCTTTTGACCGTCCAAACCATTTAAATACATTGAAGGAACTTATGATGGTCTATTTAGAACTTATGAAATTCTAGCACATGGCCTACTACACAGAAAAACACCCTGAACCTACTTAAACCCCTCTTTGTCTTCATTGACAATTACTTCACAAATGTGACCTTGTTTACAAGAATGAATCAATGAGACACCAAATGGTCTTATAGACATTATTAAACCAAATAAGCAACAAAAAAACTTTGTAACCTCCCTAGTTATCATCAAATGATAAAATATGGAGGATAAGGTGTAGGTTCTCCTGCACCATTCCACCACTTTTCCAGTTCTCTATGTTTGGGCTTTCTTCACCTCTTTCCTTCTCATTATCACAATCACTTCCTTTGGATCTACCTGCTCATCATTTCTTGCATTAGTATGATCATGCCCTTTGTTCCATAGATCATCAAATTTTTCATCCATGTTGAGCTCCTAGAATGGGGCATCAAGGTATCTGGTCTCTTGACAATAAATCTAGAAGTGTGCAATCTTTTCCTCACTCCACTAACATTTCTCAAGGCCAATTGATTGCGAAGGGTGGCCCCAATTTTACACTTGTCACTGGGCTTGTCCAAAGGAAAATAGAAATATAGCCATGGCAGCCTCCTATCATCAATAGGAACATAGGACAAGTCCAAAAATAAATCATCATGATCCCCTAACTGGATTCCACGAGCTCCCAAAGAGGGTTGGGATCTATGAGTCACCTTAAAATTTAGACCCACTAAGTCATTATTAGGATTATAATCCCATTTGTCACAAATTAATACTAGCCCCAAATGAGCCAGCTTTGCCTCTAGCAGACCATGTGTCTACTTCTTTACCATTATTACCATACCGAAGCTCAAAGGGCATTTGAAAAAACCTTTCTTACTTTTTACTCCACAAAATTTGATGTTAGTAATCACCAGTGGCCGAAATACCTCGAGGGCCAACACCCTATTTGTGATGCATACTGAGCACCGAAATGGTACCTCAGTAAAACCATGCAGCATAACAAATTAAAAATCTTCCCCAAGGAACTAGTCGCAAGGAGGAATAAAATTTTGCATCCACCCTTTTTGGTCGATAGAAAGCCAATAACCCTCGCCCTCCTTACTAAAATCTCGCAAAATCGGAGAAAGGAAAAACATAGAAAATGCATAGTAATCATAAGTTACAAAAATGAGGGCAGTCCACATAGAAATTGGTCTTCTTACCCCAGTTTCATCAAACATAGACCAACCCATACGGTTCTAAAGAAATCAAGGTTTTGGTGTAAAAACATGTGAGCAAGGAGAGAAGAAAACCTGAACCTATGTTGTGTGTTGTATTCCTTGAATTGGTTCAACATCTCTTGAACAATGACCTCCACGATGTCATACCAGAAGAGAGAATGTTATCTTCTCAATTGAAACCCTAGACCCATTTCAAACTCCTGAACATGCCTGTCACTATCCATGCCACAAACAAAATCCATCATAGAGAAGGTATCCTACAAGTCTAAGTTGAAAGCATTGTGTGGAACCAGAAATTGTGGCAGTTTTGCTGCATCTTCCTTGGGCCTTTTTGTTTCTTGATTATAAAAGTTTAGAGCATACTTTCTAGTTCTCCAGAGCTCTTTCGAGTCCGCTACAATGAATCTCTCCATTCATTATGTTTCCCTTTTAGTAGGGATGTATAGCATATTCCTAATAGCTTCCACGCTGATTACAACCCTCAGTTTTTTCCCTTCAATGGTGTCAGCATCTAGCTTGAAATGTTGAGTGCACTTGTGAACTAGTTCTAGGTAGTGGTGCACCAAGGGTACCATATACTGTGGGAGACTGAAGAACCAAAACTTGTACGCCAAAGACTCTTGGTTATCAGTCTTTTTCATTCTCTCGTAGGTTGTTCCTTAAGACTCTTAGGGTTAGTTTTGAGGATAGGGTCCTGAATATTATCCCATTCTTCCACTATCATGGTCTTGTCCCTGTGATTAGCCTCTCTACAGCTTGCATGTAAGGCCACTTTGGCTTTCATGCATCCCAGGTGAGATATAAGAGACATCATTGAAAATATTGGCCATTAGCAATGCTAACTTGGCATCAAATAAGCTTTGAATCACCTCACTTTGTGCTTCCATTTGAGGATTCTGGCCATTTCAGGATTCTGTAGACCTTTGTGAATGTTCAACCTCTCTACAACTCACTTGGGTTCTTTTCAATAAACTATGCACTCAAAACTCTTCGCAATGAACTACATACTCAAAACTCTTTAGTGCTATTCTTTTGCATGCAACACTTAGCCTGTTCTCAACTTGGAGCTGGAAACAATGGCTATTTTAAGCAATAAATTTGGCACACTGATTTTCATGCATGCAAAAATGAATTCTACCGTTTGAAAGATAATAACTATAATGACAATTAGTCATCATGCCCGCATATCCTTGGGATATTGAGCCAAAATCACATGATGAGATCATTCACATGCTTTTCACCACACAATCAAAGAATGATCACAAGAGGGTGTAATAATTACTCAAAAGATTTGAGTTCATCCTTGAAGACCAAAAAGATCCATACGATGACATCAGCATTGACCGTAGACTATCACTGTAATTTACCAATTACTTTAAGTCGACACCATTTTTCTGTCTCTTGCACGCAACAATTCGTACACA
This sequence comes from Sequoia sempervirens, assembly GCA_007258455.2. NCBI lineage: Eukaryota > Viridiplantae > Streptophyta > Pinopsida > Cupressales > Cupressaceae > Sequoia > Sequoia sempervirens. The sequence goes on from VDFB02178839.1 coordinate 6,014, forward strand.
ACAAACGCAACTTGGTGGGATTTTCAAGTTTGCTCCTAGTGGAATTTTTGAGTTTGCTCCTTATCAGCATCATGCTTATTGCATGCATTATACCTTGGCCACTTCTATAAATAGACTTAAAGATAACATCAGGAATTACACTTGTTAATTGGGATTATAGATAGATTCAATGAATACTCCCATTAGGCTAACCAACAATAGGTCTCAAGAATTTTTTTTAGGTGAGGTTTCTAGTAGGCGTTTGAAATGCATGACCAAGAATAAGCATTCTTTGGCGATAATTGCAATGAAATGGGTACTTGGGAGGGATTGCATAGATTATGAGGACAAGTATAGGGTAAATATTGATATTTGCTATCATTTTGTTACCTCTTTGCTTGACATTCAGGTGCCCAAGAAAATGATACTGCGACTCACTATGGAAATCTTCCCAAAGCCCTACCTTAGAGGCCTTGGAAAAGTTGTGAAAAATGCGGTGTCTAGCCTCAGTCATCCCACAACAAGTGATCTTCATCGAAACATTGAAGAGGATGCAGTGATGCCCTGGGTGCCATTCTTGAACGGATTTCACATTATGACAATTAGAGAACACTGCCAAAGGGTTTCTCATGCTTGCCACTTCCTAATGAGATGTTACAACGTAGTACTTTTCTACGACGTGGAGTGGTATACTGACTTTAGAAACTTGGTTTTCCCTCCTCCACTTGCTATTGTTGTTGTCGATGCTCCTGTTGCTCCTGCTTCTGCTGATGTGGTTGTTCATGATGATGTTCTCAATGGACTTGCTACTGCTGATGGTGATGTTGCCCCAATTTTAAGAATGAACTATTTTGTCCTCCATTTTGTATGTATGCCTCAGAAGGCCTTTAATATATATACTCAAGAAGTATGGCCTAGGAGCCATTTTGCATTGTATTGTTCTAAAGTATATATTACCTTATAATGAATATAAAGATCCTTTAGTCAAATTTTTGTCTCTTTTACTCTTCTCTGCTTCTTGCATTATGGGTTTCGTATAATAAAGATCAAGCCGAACAAAACATCAATAATTTTTTACATAATTACATATTTACACCGGTAAAATGATTAATGAAGCTAATTAAACAATTTTAGGTGAACTCCATTGACAAGAATACCCAATGCTTCTTTTTCCATATTTTCTAATTCAAATACATTATGTTGCTTGCATTGAATAATTTGGAAAGGGCCCCTCCCACAAACTATCAACTTTGTCATGTTGGTTAGGCTTTGTGGCTCTCTCATTGAACTTTAGCACTAAGTCTCTGCATTTAAGACCTTGGTCAGAGGTTTTCTTGTCGAACCACCTGTTGACGATTGCATATAGTCGTCAAGGATTTTTCTCTTTTCTCTTGTACCTTTAACAACTTAGCCAACTGGAATTCCATGGCTCCATTTTGTTCCACCTCCAGAGACTTGAGCAACTACAGTGTGGGAATTTCCATAGATATAGGTAGTAGCGCTTCCTTCTCATATACCAACTCGTATGGAGAAGTCTTTAAGATCTTCTTAAATTGATCTAGTCTCGCCTAGAGCACTGCTTTGAGGTTTTGATGCCACTCTCAATGATGTTCCAACCCGATTCTTTTAATTTGTCACACTAAATTTTTATTAGTTGACTCGGCCAAACCATTTCCTTGTGGGTAACAGTTCAAAGATTTCTTTAGGAATATGCCATACTTAAGTGCAAATTGACATACCTTCGAACCCAGGAAGGCCTTCGCGTTGTCAGAGATGATGGTCTTTGGCGGGCTGAACCTTGTTACCAGTTCCTTGAGGAAATTACCAATATTCGCTCAGTCGCGTTCTTTAGAGGCATGGCCTCGGTCCATCTGGTAAAGTATTCCATAGCTATGAGGATCCATTTATGTCCAGCACTGGAAGTGGGATTAATCATCCCAATGAAATCCATTCCCCACTGCATGAAGGGTTCTTCAACCACTATCAGATTCAGAGGAATTGCTGAGTTTTTCCTCCTTCTTGTGAAGAATTGGCATTCCTTGCAGGATTTAACTAGAGAGTCTGAGTCATTGAACAATGTAGGCCATAAGTACTTGACACAAATAAATTTTGGCTGGTGTGGTCTTTGCAGAGAAATTTTTGCACAAGGGATTGCTATGAAATATGTTTAAAAATTGTGCCCACTGAGGTGGTACAAGAAGAACACTGAAGTTCCTTTTGAAAAGGACCCCTTCAATGAGCACATATCCGTTGTTCTACAATCTTAAGAATCTCTTCTTTTGAGAAGGGAGGCCCGTCGGATATTTCCTAGTCTACATGAATCCCATTTTATCTACCAACCAGCATCCCTCAGACTCAGGTTCATTCAATAGAACTATTTCTGGTTGTTCCTCCTCTGCTACTACTTCTTCATCTAGTGCCAGATATTCCCACAATTATTTTCCCCACATGGCCTTCATGGGCCTAACTTCAATATCATATTTGAGGATTTTAGTAATCTAGTTGGCCCTTTTTTCTGTGATTTCTCCCTCCATTATGTACTCATGCACACTGGAATGAACGATATATACAATCACCTTGTTGCAAGATATGAGATGTCAGAACTTCTTCAGCCCCTTAATAATGGTGAATGCTTGCCTTTCGATGAAGTTATAGTTTGTCTCATAATCCTTTAAGGTTTGAGAGTGGAAGGCTATTGGATGTTCTCCCTTTCCTTCATCATCATTTTGTGTCAAAATAGTAGTGATGCTAGATTTTCTACTAAACACATACATTATGAAGGCCTTTAATAGGTTTGGATTTACCAGAACAAGAGCTGAAGAAATATCCTCAACCTTTTCAAAGGATTCTCTCACTTCTTTCTTCCATTTGAACAACTGATCCTTCTTAAGCATCAAGGTAATAGGTCTAATTAATCCTGCAAAATAAGAAATGAATTTTCTTACAAAATTTACCTTTCCCAGGAAGGACTAAACTCCCTTTTTGTTGACTAGTAGGGGAAGTTCCTTGATTGTCTTCACCCGCTCTGGATCGATTACAATTCCATCTTTAGACACCACATTTCCCAATAGCTTTCCTTGTGGGACACTGAAAACAATTTTTTTTGGGTTTAGGGATATCCTAAACTCCTGGTATTTTTTAAAAACTATTTCTAGATGATCAAAATGACCATCTTTTAACTTAGAGATTACTGTTAGATCATCCAAGTAGATCAAAATGATCTTATTGATCAATTTCCTAAAGGAAATTTTCATTGCGCATTGGAAGGTAGCTCCCACATTTGAGAGGCCGAAGGGAATTTTTGCATAGGAAAACATTCCCCACTTGGTAGTGAACATTGTTTTGTGTGAGTGCTCCTCTTTGACCCCGATCTAGTTATAACTGGAGAAGTTGTCAAGCAAGGAAAACATTTCTGAGCTAGCCACTATTTGCAAGATAGACTCCGTGGCAAGGAGTAGTGGTCCTTCAACAATGCTCTATTCAGGTCCCATAAATCAACACATAGGTGAATGTCTCCATTCTTCTTTTGGACAAGGACTAGGTTGGACACCCATATACTATGTTTGAATGAGAACACAATATGGGAGTGGATTAGCTTTGTCAACTCTTGCACCATCAATTCCTCAATCTTTGGATTTACTGGCCTTTGCTTATGGTGGACTGGTTTTTCACCTTCCATCTCATCTATTGAAGAGTTATATGTAGAAGCATCCTTCTATGGTGTGCTCGGATATGTGTGCATAGATTGGGGAGGAGCAGACGTAGAAGCCATCTCCTCGGGTGGGAAGGACAACCTACAAATATGTATAGGTGCCAAGGGGGGTAACTTTCCGCATCGATAACTATGCTTCCTAACAACCAACAAGTTGTATGTATCCAGAAGGTGTTCCCACCAAGGACTAGATCATCACCAAAATGTCAGCATTAAGATATTTTAGATAAAACATGAATGCCAAATCGGCAGACGGATGGATGGATAGATCCTTTTCCAAGTCATGTGAAACTGAGCATTAAAGTCAGTCATGTCCTCCTGAGATGCCCTCTTTATGGTCGCCAGCTGCTGAAATAGCGAAGACCGATCTCCATTGTTTGAAAACCACTCATAAAAAGGATCTTCGAGCTGATCCCAGGTATCGATAGTATTGGCTCCCAAAGTGTAGTACCAATCTAGTGCCTTGCCTTTGAAAGAGGCCACAAGCAATCTCAATGCTACATTTTGATCAGTTACACCATGCACCAAACACATGTCTGCCACATCTTGAAGATGTTCCGATGGTGTTTTCGAGCCTTCCCCAGTGAATTTTGGTATAGATTTTAAAGCAGAGGTTGGGATAGGAGCCCAAACAGAAGGTGCTACTAGTGCTATGAGAGGGCTTCTAGTGTCCCATGCCACATAATTTCTGTTAGCAATCGACAACATGGCTGGTGGAGGGTTCAGGACATTTACTGGACAATTCTTGTTCGTATATTAGCAGCGATGGTACTAGCAAGCCAGGGTTGTTTATTGTTTGGCTTCTAGTAACATGTCTATGACTCATACAACCACTTTAAATTTGGATACATTCAAGCAATTCCCACCGGGCATGCTAGAAAAAGAACTCTGATGCCTAAAATTACTAGGAAAACAACCTTATGGGAAACTCAATTAATGGGGACCAATTGCACTAAATTGAGAACCTCCTGGTTTTTAAAGAAGCTAGATCCTTCGATTTGTTGGGTTGGAATGGGAAAAGGAAGCAAGATATAAAAAAATAAAGTTTAATCTAAGGGATGTACCAAGAGTTAAGTATAAGGGTGAAATCTTCCTTTAGATCATGAGATTTAAGGCTGCTTAGCACTACATGTCTCAAATAACATAAAGCATAGATGAAAACCTAAGAAGTTTATCAAATAACATAACACAACTTCCATACACATTTACTAGACAAGAAGAGTTCAAGACATGATCTGAATCAACAACTTTATATTGAAATTATAGAAGTCTTGTAGATAAACTACTAAGTACAAGAAACAAACAAGATGATGTCTTATCAATTAACTAAGAAACAAAGAGGCTGAACAATATGGCATAGTCTATGAGTCTTAATAAATTAATCAAAAACAATACAAAAGGCCTATATTCTTTTTTCACTTCTTTATGTGATTTTCAAACCCTTTTTACAAGAGTCGAAGTCGTATATATAGATCACCCACCGCCAGAGAGCCAGTAACTGAAAAGATTCCTAGGCACGAGCAATGATGACCGTCACAATGATTCCCTAAATCCATTGCAATAGAAAGATTCTAAAACATAGTATGCAATCACCTTTGAATAAGATGTGCCCTTTTGCAAATGATGACTGTGGTCCCAGGGAAGAAGCAACGAAACTCTCCAGGAGGCACGTGTCACTCACTCACAGAGTTGGTTAGGACACATAGCGAAAAGGTAGGGTTTCATACTCGTTAATTCCTCCCTTTCGATTAAAATCCCTACGGAGAAGACACGTGGAGAAGTTTGTATTTCAAGCATTGACTATGGGGTCCACCAAAAGGTTGCCCGCAAAATGATGCAATGTGGCACACAGGCAGAGCTCGATAGAGAAGCAAGGGATAGAGGGCTCTCAAAGGCCCATCTTGTTGACATGGGGCAAAAGGGTGGGGTTGGATAGTAGAGCAAGGGAAGAAAACCTTCCAAGGAGCACGCAATTGACATGTGGCGCAACGGACGAAGGTGATTCAAAAGGGGCCTAGAGATATTCAAACATATGAGGCGCGGACTGGAGCCGATGCAAAATTATCAATGATCACTCGGAGTGAGCTTTAAGGATTTTAATCCACAATACCTTTTCTTCATAGCTTCTCTCTTCTTATTACCCAAACTCTTTCAAGTAATTGAGCATCAATTTGGGAAAAAGTGGACAAAACGCTAGTTTTTGAATATTCACCTATAATTGATACATGAATATGAATTTTTTTGCAATATTTTTATTGAAGGTGAAGGATCATATAAGGTATATACTCTCCCAAAATAAAGGCTTTATCATCAATATTTAGTGAGTTATTACAATTTCATTATTTGTCATAAATTCTCCTTATAGATAGCAAATCAAAGTACTTTTCTAAAAAAAATGTTTTTGGAAAGCTCACTAAATTCATCAAGGTTCTTTTAATTATAATTTTTTATTTGAGATTGACTACACTATGTATTATTCATATCGAACTTGGGTCAATTGAATTTTATAAAAATGATTATCTATTGAAAGAATTTTTTCTTAAACCCTAGTTTCAATGGAGGTTCCTAGCTTTGATGGAAGTGGATATGCATTAGAATGGTGGTACAAATATAAAATACCTCATGATAAAAGTCTATTATGGAAAGTATGTTTCTCATCATACTTAAGTGGTGAAGCTAGGTAATGGTTTATGCTAATGTTTGAGAATATTTTTTGTTTTGAGGAACTAGAACAAGTTCTCTTAGACAAATGGGTTCCAAAAGAAGAAGACAAAGAAGAGGAAGAGGAAGAGGAAGAGGATGGAGAAAATAAAGAAGAGGATGAAGACGAGGAAGAAAAAGAAGAGGAGGAAGAAGAGAAATAGGATGGAGAAGGAGAAAAATTAAAAGGAGAGGATACACGTACATGTACACTTTAACTCCAAGGAAGGAAGATGCAATCCTTCAATTTCATGGAATCCTTCAATTTCAGGGATGTATTCAATTTTTTTTATCTCTATAAACTCTAGTATTAGATATATCTTCATCAACATGGAATTAGCCAAGAAGCTACATGTGTACAAGAAATTATAAAATCAAGCACAATCAAATATTGACTATGGATATTTATTTTTTTAAATATTTAAAACGCTCTATGGATAATTACATTTTGCATTCAAATTTTCATGCTTTAAATATATATGGGTTGGATATTGTTCTTGGTTATCCATGGTTAGAATCTATGGGATCAATAATCATGAATGTGCAAAATAAGTTCATGAAGCTTTGATATAGGAGGGAAAAAATTACATTAGAAGATATTAAACATAATACAGTCCAAAGGAATGCCAAGGAAGAGAAAGTTTAGGAATCTCATGAAGATCATACTAGTGAATTAGAGGAAGAAAAAGAGTTGAAAGATATTAAGAAAAAAGAGAAGACAAGTAATTATATTCAAGAGTTGATAAAAACAAGTGGAAAAAAATGGTGAAGAATAAAATAAGGCTCCAGTGATAACAAAGGCTATAGTGTTTAAGCATCCACATCATTATGAGAGACAAGAATCATGGAGGAAACCCTCATGGATACATGATAGTATAAGGAATCAACAATGCAATCATTATGGACCTACATCGAATAAAAGGAATAATTACAACAATCAATGGTATCATAGAAGTAATGGATACTCATGAAAGTAAATGAGGAATTGATATGATAAGGAATGTAATCAAATGGGTGCAACAAAATATGGCTCAAGGATGAGATATGAGCATTGTCAAGAAAAATACACAAGGATCAACTATAGATGGTTGGATGACTTGTTATGCCATAATATTTTTAATAACTTGCAATAGTCATGCTATTTGGCTTCTTCTCATGTTTTGGGGATGAAACATGTCAAGGAGGGATGACATGTTATGCAACTACCAGGGATATGATATTATAATGTGTTCATGTGGATGGAGATGTTGACATGTAGTACACATCCCTTAAGTTAGTTATGTTGGGTCATGTGGATAACTTGTGTAATTTATGATATCAAGCGACGAGTAAGACTTGATTAGGTTTACCCCTCCATTGTATTATTAGGAGGAGTTCTATGTAAAAGAGGTGATTATCGTTGTAAGGATATGTGTGAAGTATGATAATGTATTACGGATCTCTTGGAGATATAGTATGGAGTGGCTTCTTCCATAAGGAGTATTATATGGTGTTAACCTACCTCAAGGATTTACTTTCTACATATATTGGATATTAGGGCATATTGGCCAACAAACATCTCTTTTATTGGACAAGATCTATATTTTGCATTGCATTATTTCATTATCATATGTGTTGATCATATCAAAGTGTAGTTACAATAGGAATGAATTCAATATAAGTTTGTAACAATATTTGACTATTATGCCCCTAACCCTATAGTGTGAGTTAGGTTATGAGTAATCACCTAGTGGCTACTTTAATCCTTAATTAAATCATATTACCATTATTATATTATTATTTAGTTAATTATGCTAGCCTAGGGATTATATGTTGTGGTCTATGTCAACCGACGTGATATCATTGGCATAAGTATGGTATATATAGAAGGTAGATGTTAGTTATTATCATCATGTTGAGTACTGTGTTATTTTTTAAGACTATTCGAAGTACCCCCCTCGAAATGGATTAAGAGGTTGCCCCCTTGAAGTGGCATATTATTATCAAGTATTTGTAGCATATTTCATATGTTCTTCTCTTGTACAAGTTAGTCAAAACAAGTGGTATACTCAACATGATGATAATAACTAACCTCTACCTCCTATATTACACATACTTATGCCAAGGATATCACCCATGCTGTCATAGATGACAACATATAATCCCTAGGCTAACCTAATTAACTAAATGATAATATAATACTAATAGTATGATTTAATTAAAGCTTAAGGTAGCCACACGCGGACTACTCATAATCCAATGCACACTATAAGATTAGAGGCATAGCAATGACCATTTGATTGGTGCCTATTCAAGAGAGTGGACATATTTAATATCCTTCATATGACCTTAATTACTCTTTAAAACTCTCAAAGTGATCTTGAAACTGCTTAATAACCTCATACTCTTAAAAAAGAAAAAGTGACTGAATAGCTACCACATAAATTGTATGGGACGGCAATACGCACTATAAATTGAATCTACACAGTACATTTGCTAAGAATCGAACCGCTTTAAATGAAAATTCCATTCGCTAAGAATAGCGGAACTTTAGGAAAAAATAAAAAGAGTCAAAGATTGATTTCTAACCAGAATCTGAAAGCGTGGTACCAGCCGGATAACGTACGTCATTCTTTACGAAGGAATCGGCACCGATAAATCAAACATCGTAGATGAGATTCATGGAATTGCATACCAATTCTCATACATTTATATCCTTTGCAAGGTGGACTTATTCTTCGTACAAAAGCGCACTAAAAAGTATCTTTATGTAATTAGTTAAAGTTCTTAATTTATAATGATACACATTTATTTAGAATTAATTAATATTTAGATTTTTTATTAATCATGCAAGGTATAGGGAGAGGGGCCCAGAGTCGTGCACCCTAACTTCAAGGCTTCTAATTATCCTACGTCGAAATTTCAAATCACTCCCAATTTTTAACAGCGCTTACTTGGCAAGTTCTCTGCTTATAACTAAGGTTTCAGCCACATCATCAAATATGATGCCACATCAGCATGCTTTTGTCAAGGTGTCAAAAAGGCCCCAAAAAATAGTGAGACCAATTCTCGTGCATTACATCATGAGTAGTTGAGCGCTGATGTGGTATCACATGATTGGTTGCTTTTTAGATCAAAAGCATACATTTTGTTTAATTATGGGTAGTCAAATCACAACTATTGAACATTATATAAACGACTATTGGATATTATATGTACGATTGGGTGCACGACTATTGGACCCCGCACGACTATTGGGCCCTCTCCCCTAGATGCATGTATTATGATCATACATATATATTTGATGGGCATATGTATGTTTTGTATAGATATTAGCTTTTGCCCTATTACAAGGTGAGTGGTAATAGGAATGGTAGTCTCAACTTGCCTTTGAGACCCATGTTGAGCTCCTACAACCTACCTAGGCTAAGTCATTTCTAGTTCCAAGACAAAAAAAAAAACATTTTTCACTACCCAAAAGATCATTCCACATAGAATACTCTTTTTTTGACTTCCAAGACATTTTATCATATATATATATTCTAAAATTGAATTGTAAAAACTAATTCAAGTCAATTCATAGAAATAAATAAATATCTACCATTCCCTCAATATTGATCCCTAGCTAGAATCTTAAAACATGGTTTAACTCACTTACGATTGAAAGGCTTTGCATGAGCTATGAAGGATAATTGGCAACTTATTTGGATATTTATTTCATTGGTAGTCAATTTATCATAGCTTGGTTTAGGGTGCTTACGTTTTCACTCATAGCTTCAATTTATGGTTGCATTATTCAATTGCCACTCTTTAGAAAATCCTCATGTCCTCACTTTTTCTTTTGTGCCTTGTCTCATATCATAATTAACAATATCAAGTTTCCACAATCCATAATGCTTATTAACTTTGATTTCTGGATTCAATTGCATAATAATTTTTGCATCTAGGGTTTCTAAATATTGCATTAGTGAAAGTGTATATAGGTTGCATTTTTGCATCTTGCATCATTGAATTTCATCTAAAATTTGTAATTGCACTTAGTTTAGACATCATACAAACTAGAGAACCTAACATTCAATTAGAATTTTTTGAAATTTGTGCAAAAAACCTAATATGGGACTCGTACGCCCCTCTGGGTGATTTAGTCTTAGTACATGTGGTTTTGCCTAATTTTTGGGTATTCTGTGTTGACTATTTATTAGCATTTGAATCCTTGAAAAAACCTAATTGGGACTCATATGCCCCTCTGGGAAATTTAGTCTCGTGTCATATCTTAAACTACATTTTACAAATTAAAAATATTGTTTCTGTATTTTTGTTTGTTGTTATTGGTTAATTTTAGTTTCATTCATTTCATTTCATTTAGCTTTATTTGGTTCATTTCTTGCATTGCTTAATTTCAAAATTGCATTTACACATTTCATTTTAGGTGATTACATTGCATTTCATGATGGATATGTGTTTTAGTAAGCTTTGGATGTCCTTGAAGTCATTAGTGGATGTGCCAAGCTGTGCTTTTGGAAATGATCCTAATGAAATTGAACTCACTCATGCTAACTCAACTCCTAATGCATGTCCTCCTCGTGATGTTGACATCGTTGGGGAAGATGATGGCAGCATGAACAACTTCATAAGCGATTTCCTTAACAACCTTGAGACTAATGCATCCTTTTATCCATCTATGAAACAACCAACACCCCGTACCATCCCACCACTTGAGATGTTTAGTCTTTTGCACCCTAAAATGGAAACACAAATTGGACCTAAGTTCCCTACAATAGGTGAACCTAGTTCCTCTAGTCAAGCAAACATTCAACCATCCTATGTTAACAAAGTAACAAACACATCGATCAACCTAGAAGAGACACATGGAAAAGGATTCACCATCTTAAGCAAACAAGGATGCAATATAACAAGCGAACATGGAATTCATCAACTCTTAGAGAAAATACCAACTGAAGATACCAAAGAGTTAGGATATCAAAATCCTCCTCCCAACATAAGTATCCTCCTTCCTAAAGAACAACCCATGCCTCGTAATGATGATAAGGATGACATGATCATCTTAGGTACTCCTCCGCAACATCTAACTCAATAAATTGGTGAATCTAGCAAGCAACGAAGGCCTTACAAACTAAAGAAACTAAAATTCCCTTTTCCACCATCTACCACTGAAAGAACTTTACAAATACCTTTAAACCAAGGACTTCTAACATTAGGTCACCCATGAGAGAAAAGCCAAAACTATATCCTAAAGATGCAAATGTTTCACATTGTCGATACCACAGAGTTCTTGGACATAGTACTGATGACTGCCATGCTTTAAAACAAATATTTAAAAAGTTTGATATCATAGAAATAATCCCTTAGAGCATGTCATTTCACTCCTTTCCATGTAATAGTTGTAGAATCATCATATTCTCACTATTACATGCTTTACATTCATTGCAAATCATTTCAAAATGCAAGGAGCTCTTTCCCATCACCCACCTCAGCTCACTATTGTCTTGCACTTAGTGGGGGAAAGAATTAGATAGCCTTGTCCTAGTACCACACTTGCTATTATCCCTTTGGCTAGTTGTCTACCTTCCATATACAACGAACATGATTGGGATGCAGACGACTTGCTCTAGGTTGACTCACATGTGTCATACTAGTTCCTCTTTTACATTATTTTATTTTTCATGATATGTGTGTGATTGCATGTGCGTAATGTGATCCCCCATGTTGTTTTGTTTGATGTCTATCTCTCTCTTTGTGACATTCCTCTATGTGTATCTACATTCTTCTCTATGTCATAAATATTTTCCTTTATCTTTTTCTTGGTCTTGTGTTTTCCTTTTGGGAATGATGCAAGGCATTGAGACATTCATGTCTCAGTTGTCAGGTCATGACAATGGTTGGAATGTCATAGTTGGTTAATGTGATTTGTTGATAAACACAAGGCATCCTTATGTATGTTAAGTTGGAGGGAGATTGGTTCTTTAAATAGAGCTCTTGAGGTGTTAGAGTAGATGTGCAATTGCTGCAAATTCAAAACAATAGTCTAAACTCCACTTTCATCATCAAATTTGGCTTTACAATGATGCCTAAACTTTTCCTAAATTAATATTTCAAAGAAAAGTTAAAAGGGAAGGGAAAGGAGGAAGTTCCTAGACCTAAAACTACCATTGAACAATAATAATGGAGGATGCTACAATGCCAAACAACCTTCCTAAAACTAAGTTCCACTTAACCAAGTAAACTAACAGTCTCATGAAACTAGTGCTATCTAATAAGGTCTACAAATTTTTAACTATTCATTCACCATGAAGCATGAATAAAAGATAAAATGTGAGTGCAGTAAGAAATCTATGTTCAAACTAGCTCCGTACTACTATTTATCATCAATAAACAACAAAAAGCATGAATAAGGAAGGGGATCAACATAGCAGAATTCTTCAACATCAATGAACAACATTAACTAATCTACTAAAGCATGCAAAACACATAGAACAACAAAGTAAATCTACTAAAATCTACTAACTATGAGGAGAAGAATCATGAAACATGAAGGAAACTCAAGAATCCACTAAAATCAATGAATTTCTATTAGAAGTTCAAAGAGTGTCTTTACAAAGAACTCAACTCCTCTTTTAAAATGAGAGGAGACCCCCTATTTATAGTTTTCAAAAAGAAAATGACATTTGGCCAAGATTTAATCTCATTGTGTGTCCAAGATTCACTACAAATTAGGGTTTCACCTACCCCTTAATATTTTACAATTTTTAAATAAATTTCTTGTCTTCTAGCCTATTTTGTCCTCTAGTGATTTGTACTATAGCAATTTTTTCTTCTAGCTGATTGTCCTTTTGTTGTAGTTACACAGTGAGAAACTCATCATCAATGACTGGATTTCCTTCATTCTTCTTCATAGTGGTGTACCCCACGAACCTTCTAATTAACACCTGAAGTTTATTTCATTCCATTATGTCAGATTGGAGCACTTGGAAGCTCAACTTTCTAGATCTGCTAGTAATCAGGTCTCAATCCTTTGTACACTTCAGTGTATTCTTGATTACTTGCTCCAACTAAGTGAAAGCTCAGGCGATAAAATCCATAAAATCTGGTGTTAGTGAATTTGTAGCCTTGTTCTCCATCTTCTATGGAAATATGGCCTTATATTTTCAAGATCTAGCTCGGTAGTCCACATGTCATAATTTGTCATGAGCTTTAAATATTCCTCACACACTACCCAATGTTCCTTGATCCAATCCAGGTCAAGCTCCACTTCATGGAGCACCCGTCCAAGACTTCTCTTCTATGATCTAGGCCTATTTCCATGTCTCAACAAGCCAATGATCATCCTTTTCTAGGGACAACTCCTTTTCCCAAGTTTTCTTGAGCATCTTGAGGATAGCCTCAAGTTTAGGGTACGTAATCCTATACAATTCTAGGAAGTCGATGGAGAATTTCTTTGTGCCTTCGAGTTTCTTTTTCACCTCCCAAAACTTGTTTGTTGTCTAGACGACATGGCCAATGCCCATATCACCATTGTAAAGTACTAGAACTAATCTTCGCTGGCCTTAGTCCAATTTTTTTCCTTCTTCATCTGAGTCATGGATGAATATGGTTTTTCCTTCAAGCAGCATGGTAGTAGCTATATTTTCCTTGGGGTTGTCCTCCCCTTCAGGTGCTCGTTCTTCTTCTTGCCCAATCTATACATGGTGCTCTACCTCTGGGCTTCTTTTCATTTCAGCCTCTTCTTTAGGCTTGTCTTCTTATTTAGCTTCATCTTCTTTCTTCTCTTCATCTTCCTTCTCAGGAGGTACTTCTTCTTGGTGGAGGCCTTCATCTTATTCTTTTGTTGGAGGCTTGGTAGATACCTCCATGTCTTCATCTATTTCATTCCTTTCCTCAAAAGATTTCCCCTCAACTTCTTCTCTAACGTACTTGAGTTATTTGGACAACTCCTCAATTTCTTGGTTGGAAGATTTGACTATATACTTGGTACCAGGGTCTTCAACATCTTCCTTTGAGGATTGTGACCCTTCTTTTTCATGTACTACCTTATCAATAACCAAGTGTTGATACTTCGGGTGCTCATGGTAGTCATCCTTGAATGGATCCTCATATTCATCATCTCCTCCTTTGGTTGCCTCCCTCTATTGTCTCTCCAGTTCCTCCAAGATCCACATGGTCATCTCCATTTTGGGTGGTTTTTTCAAAGGAGGGATAGGGAGACTGGCAACAGCTTGAGCTAGAGCAGCCTATACTATAGGGTTCATCAATAGTCCAAAGAGCTCCATAGGTATATTTTGTATGTGTCGAGAAAAGGCCTCTAGGAGAGTGAGGGTAGCCATTGCCATTTTTGAGGCTAAAGGAATTGCAATTGATGGAGACATTGAGGAGGATGAATCTCTCACCATAATGGGTGTAGTAGGTGAGGTGGAGGCAAGGTGAACCGAGATGTCCACCGCAGGCAGAGAGGAAGTAGGCAATGCTTGACATGCTGGTGGAGGAGTGATAGCAGTGGCAGCAAGAGTAGAGGTGGCAAGTGGAGACTTTGGTTGCTATGCCTCTTCCTCTTCTCCTTCGTGCAATGGATCCTCTTGAATTGTGAGCATCTCAGAGAATCCGCCCGATTTATTTGCTTTCTTTGAAGGCTCACCCTCTGAAGCCTTCCTTGAATACACTTTATGCTTTGGTTGGTGCTCGGCTATCTCTTTTATTTTCCTTGACTTGGTGGTTGAAGGAGATTTAGGAGCATCTTCAATTGGGGCAACAACAGTCCCACTATTTTTTTTTCTCTTGATCTCATCTTTGAGCTTTCCATATGTCAATGTAGCTCCTTGGAGCTTCAACTATGCGATCTACACATCAATCCACTGCTTTGTTTTGTGCTCCATTGGTTTTGTTAGAATGTTGAGGTCATTGATCTCTTCCTCATCCTAGTCAATTAGGGGCAATGGCAAGCTGGATACAACATTGAACCTTGGATCTATAATAGTGTTCTCATCCTCCACAATTTGATCTAGGACTAGAAACAATTTGACTATCTTGATGAAGTAGGAAATCATGCGCATATAGTGCCTCATGTGCACCTCCTTGTCATCTCAGCAATTGGCCCAAAAATCCTCAATGTTGTGCAAGTGGACATATTCCCTCCCGACCATCTTCTTTAATTTCCCATATGGATCCATCCTTGTCTGAGGAGTG
Organism: Sequoia sempervirens; assembly: GCA_007258455.2. Classification (NCBI taxonomy): domain Eukaryota; kingdom Viridiplantae; phylum Streptophyta; class Pinopsida; order Cupressales; family Cupressaceae; genus Sequoia; species Sequoia sempervirens. The sequence goes on from VDFB02178839.1 coordinate 21,582, forward strand.
TGCAGGCCCAAGTTGTATTCAATGATCTCTTTCTCTGAATACTCCACACATTGAGATGTGGGAAGAGCTTACATTCCTTGGTCGAAGGTAAGAGGATAGGGGATGCTATTTTTCACTTAGAAGAGTATGTGCATGTTGCAGCTTCCTGGAGACTTCTAGCAAGATCAACCGATCATTTGGATACTGGGGTAAATTATATGGCCTCTCAAAAAATCCTTTGGTTCAAATGTAGGTGAATTTGGGAAACTGGATAAACAAGAATTTGAACAGGTGGATGAACACATGGGAACTATGTGTGACTCTCCTCTCGAAGTCTCCTCCAAGAAGTTTGATGATGTGCCCAATAAAGGCATCATTTACCTAGCAATAGTCCTTAAAATTTTAGTATTGGAGCTACAGATGTCTGTCATATACTTTCAATTCTCTCCTTGAGGTTGGGATTTGTGCCACAAATAGACCTCTGTACGGTAAGGGATTAGCCAGAAGATAGACCAAGTAGGAGGTCATGTAAAATTGAGAGGTCTTCTTGACTACTACAAACTGCTCATGCAAGCAGTTGCTGATCATTCCTACCTAGTGGAACTTGATTTTCCCCCCAATGATTTCTTTTATAAAGTAGAACATCTAATCTTGGAAGTATGTTGTAGTCGAGATGCCCATGACTCTTCTTAGCAAGGTTACCAAATCATGGTAGTCCTCATGGAAATCACTCATGAACAATTCTTTGGGTACCTTGTGTGTGTTGCCTCTCTTCTCTTTCAACCAATATTGATTAATCAACTTCTTACATCTAAGAGGGTCAGCCTTCCATGTGCTTTCTACATATTCCTTCGTTGTTTCCTCCATTGGATCAAAGGTGGGGATGTGGAAGGTTTTCCCTATGGACCTAGCAGATAGGTCAGCCAATACTTTGCCATCATGGTCAATAATTCTTTTGGTCTTCTCTTGATAGGATTCTCTACAAGTCATCACTAGCTTTGGAGCCACAAGAGCAGGCAGGAAACTAGCTGCCTTAGCCAATCCACTTTTTCTAATTCTCTTTGCATTTTCTGTAGTGGGGTTGGCAATGACCCTCTATCTGAATTCATCAATGTCAATTTGTCCCAGGTTGGTATCTATAATAGTAGCCCACATAGATGTGACTTTAGAAGTTATTTCCACCCCATGGAACTAGAATTTCATTTGTTCCTTATCTTTTTTTCCTCTTTGAACTTTAGTAGATTTATTCCCTTTTTCTTTCTCTGTGGATGCCCCTGATGGTCCTGCAGTTGATTCCATAAATCCTACAAGCAAAGGAACAGTAAACATATTCATGTATAACACAAGGGGAGCATCAACAAAATCCTGCAAAATAGATGTTAGGTCAAGTAATCTATCCTTCAAAGATCATAACAT